>CALYLW010001942.1:0-127212 GCA_944989445.1 Ampullaceana balthica
GTTAAAGGAAAGGAGAAATGGGTGGTTTTTAATGGTGTGTTGGAGGGGATTGGAGGATTTTGGGGAGAGGGGAACATTTTCAATAAGTGTAGGTAGGATCATATAGTGGGATTTAGATGTATAAAGGGTTGATGGAGTTGCACTTACTGTATAAGGCGTAGACTAAAAAGCAGAAATTAGAGCATCTTTTAATATATTGGTATGAGAAGGGGTGGGGTGTTTTATGTTTGGGGTTGTGGGGTTATTAGTATTGAGTGAAAATAGTTATGACAGAAATAGATGTGGTATTATTGGAGGGGAGTCGTACTTTTTTGAGAAAAAAACAAAACTTTTTATTATTTAATTTTTAATTACTAAAAATGTTTTAAATGGGGGGGGGGGGGGGGGGGGGGGGGGGGGGGGGGGTATTAATTGAATTTATGTGTTACAAGTAAGGAATAGTGGTGTGGGAATGTGAGGAAGGCAATGTGGGGGTAGGGGGGGGGGGGGGGGGGGGGGGGGGGTGGGGGGGTGGTTGGGGGGGGTGTGGGTTGAGAAGCCACCTAAAGTTGTGTAGCTGGTTTCAGCAGTGAGTTGAACCTGGGAAAGTAAGGAATTATAACTTGAAGTGGCTTCCACCACATTACTACACTTGACGTCCTGTACTAATCGTTTTAAATGAGATCATGTTTTTCGTCGGGTCGGCGGTTTTGGTTGTTTCGGTCGTACCTCTTTGAATGAGGTGATTTAACGTAACACATTGCCAAGATATCATGATATTATTAGTCCATCAATTCAAGCGCTGCATGTATCAATTACCCACTTTAGAATGTAGCTGCATAGACCAAGACCCTCATATCCAGTCGCAAAAGAGACCAACTACCCACGAAAAATCCTATGCAGACATCAGAGAATCATGACCCGCCCAAACAAATACATCTCAACCATAACCAATGACCCTCAAATCCAGTCTCCATCATAACCAGAGTACCCCCACCTCAGAATCCATCTCATCATAACCAATACCCATCAAATATCATCTCACCATAACCAATGTACCCAACTAAGCCAGCGCTTCATATTAGCAATAAACCGGCACAATACCATCCAGCATATATCACATTAACCCTACAATAGTCCAGCTCATCATAACCACATATACCCCACAAAAATTCCATCTCATAACATAACCTAATAGCCCACACAATCCACCATCCATACATAACCAAAAGACCCCTTACAAATCCAGTCCCAGTCATTAATCCAATACCCACATATCTCATCTCATCAGAACCTCGACAATATCCTCACATATACCCAATGTACCATCATCAGCAGAAACACAATGACCCACAAATCCATCCCGCAAACCACGTATCCCAGCACCCCTATCACAAATAAATACAGCATTATCCACATACCTACACACCAACGTCCCGCCTCACCAAACACAAATCATCTTATCCGTCACAGATTGCGGATGCATCAAGCCCCCACACCCTATCTAGGCAGTCCTCTTCAAAACCTCAACATATCCATGCATTGACCTCACAAGCTTCCCGTACACAGTAGGTGCAAAGAGATTGCTTGGCGCCTAGACCTCTCTCCCGTCACGCCTCTTTTCCCATTATTTACCTGACGTATGCTTATACACCAGCCTCTAGAGTTTTTTCTCCTTGCCCCTCAGCTTCTTAGTGATCGATCCTATCTTTCGCCACAATTGCCCCGGCCACATGGACATATCCTCCTTTGCCAGGTTTTCCCCCCCGAGTTTTTGTATATCAAACACTTTGAATGAATATTATGTTATTGTAACATCTTTGAATGATATGATGTTAATTGTACATCTTTAGAATGAGATGGATGTTAATTGTACATCTTTGAATGAGATAATGTTCGGAGTCCTGTTCAATCTTTGAATAGAGATAATGTTCTGGATGCGTCGTAGACATCTTTGAATGAGATCATGTTCCGGGTGAGACGCCTAAAGTATCGTTATCCGTACAACTTAGAATTATATAATGTTTGGCGGCTGATAGGGGGAGTGGTGTCGTGGTGGGTGGGGGGGGGGGGGGGGGGGGGGGGGGGGGGGGGGGGTGGGTGGGGGGGGGGGTTTGTTTTGTGGGGGTGGGGTGGTTGGGTGTTGGTGGGGGTTATTGGAAAGGTTGATGGAGGGTGTTATGGTGAGGGAGATGGGAGGGGTTGGGAAAATAAACTATGTGGGATGGGTTACAATACCTGGTTCATGTCTTTTAATGCCCCACCCCTACATATTTCATGTAACAATACCTGGTTCATGTCTTTTAATGCCCCATCCCCACATATTTCATGTAACAATATCTGGTTCATGTCTTTTAATGCCCCACCCCCACATATTTCATGTAACAATATCTGGTTCATGTCTTTTAATACCCCCAACCCCCCCACCCAAAACAAAAACAAAAAACAACAACAACAAAACCGTCTATTAACCTGTAAAATCCGTTTAATTTTAAGATCCCTCTTTGAGTGGATGCACAATTTTATTTTGGATTTCTTTGGAGCTAGTAAATTGCGCATTGCAATTATGTAAATATATCTTCCATCTCGATTTTCAGTAGTGTGATTATTTTTATACTTAAGGCACAGAGGCGTCACTAGGGTTAGTATCACCCAGGGTGTAGCTTATGGTGTTACCCCCCTCACAACTTAGGGGCCGTCCATAAATGACGTCACGCGATTTTTGCCGATTTTTGACCCCCTCCCCCCCCCTCGTCACGCGACGTCACAAAAACTTAGACCCCCCCCTCTAAAAATACATCACAAATCTTTGACCCCCCCCCCATAAAAAAATTAATAACAAAGAAACTAAAAAAAACAAAAAAACTTTATTTACTATTTGAAAATAGTATATTTCCAATCACTTTTATTGTCATTTAAGTATTTATTATTTATTTAGTGAAGATCTAAATTGTAATATCGTAACCCGCGTGAATCATTTTTAAAAAGCGTTTAACCGGCCTTCAGAAAACGAACTGTGTTAACATCCTTAGCTTATATTTTATTTTAATGAATACAAATTAAACATTGACTATTGATCATCACGGTTAACGTCTTTGTTTAGAAAAAATATTTATTTAAAAATAACATTTTTAAAATGTATTTTTTTAAAATCCCTCAATTGACTGACGGGCATCCCGTAAGACAGAGGTCGGCGAACAGAGGTAAATAACCTGAACTGGGGTCAAAAAGGGAATTCTTGGGGGTAATGCAGACTCATTTGGGACATATAACATCCACTACAATCCGCTAGATATATTAAAATACGTCATGTGTACGTGTACGCTTGGAAAATATGCCCATTATTAAACAGGTTCCTTCCAGAAAATGCATTTTTTAAAAATTTGACAACTATGTAGATTTCTTACCTACGCACTATATGAAGACACCTAAATCTACCATACTTTCATTTATATTGACACGAGTGACAATAATCTTAATCCACATGACTTGTCTTTATCACGCATCATTTCTGTGATATTTAAAATTAATGCCTTAAAAACTGAGCTAAGAAGAAAAGTTGTTTTGTTCTCCTCTCGAATTGCAATGTCAAGAATTTGATGCATTCAATAAAGTCAATGAATACTTGACTAATTTTAAATGGGCTCATTTATCATTATATCTAGAACAGTGCTTCTCATACTTTTTAGTATTGCGGACCAGCAGGAATTTTTTCCATTGTACCAGGGACCTGTGCACTATTTTCCCTGCACTGACATTTTTTTCTGTCCTATTTTTGAGAACATCTGCGGACCGGCAGCGGTTGGCATCGGTCCGCGGACCACCACTTTGAGAAGCACTGATCTAGAAGACTAGAATGGCCAGGGGCGTTTTATCAAAAACCATCGAACAATTATATCAAACTTAAAACGTTTTTAATTCTATCAAATAGATTCCCTCCCCCCTCCCCTTTTAAAGAAAAAGGATATTCCGTGTCGTTTTGACTTAAAATATCTACACATAATCCTATTCAAATCATTTTTAGACACTTGTCATGCTTGTAAAACTCACCAGTAGCATTTTCGGGGAGGGGGGGTGCTAAAGACGCTCCCCCAAATCCCCGAGTCACATGAGCAGGACCTAGAGTCTGGGGGGGGGGTAACGCATACATAAAATTGTATATTTTGTGGTAACGGGCATGAGAGAACCAAACGGAGCTGCGGTTAGATCACAAATGCTTTGATGTCAACATCAAACGACGCAGTGTAACAATTTCATATGTTATCTTGTGGATTCTCAAACTTAAGGATTATAATTAGATTTAATTTTCGTGTCTTGATAGCATACGCCAACCAGCGTCTGATGGCCTACCGACCAGCACATTGAGAAGCACTGATTTTTTTTTAAAAAAAAGAAAAAAAAGTCATTAAATAAATTGTAAGCGACCAAATATTTCAGTGGATGTTTTATTTAAAGTTACCCTTTTGATGTGACGTCACATTTCTTCAACCCCCCTCCCTCCCCCTCGTCACGCAACGTCACACAAGTGTGACCCCCCTCCCCCCCTAGGTGCGTGACGTCATTTATGGACGGCCCCTTACCCCATAGACCTCCTCCGAGTCTGACAGTGCCACATAACGGGAACATACATAATTTTACAATGAAGTGTCACCTCTTGTTATGATATCACCTGGTGCGGTCCGCACTTAGTGACGCCTCTGCTTAGACATCAGAATTGGTGAATTGGTTAAATGGGACATTTTTTAAAAAACTTCGACAATTCAAAATTACAGCAACTTTATGTGGCCTCATTCTATAGAAGATGTATGGAAAGTGTTAATAATTTTCTTTAAAAGAAAAATAATAAATTTATATATAAACTATTTGGATTAATAAAACTAATATCTGATGTGATAATGTGAGTAGCCTATTTGAGAGAAGAAACCAATAACTATGTGCTGAAAATAATGTTTTTTTGTTGTTGATTATTTCCCTTATATTGTGATAGATATTTAAATTAAAGAAAGTGTTATTTGACCGGTAATGACCCGGAAGTAAATATGTGCCACATTTTCATTATGGCGATTTACTGTCTGTTTACGGAATTAAAGAAGGAAAATGTTGGAATAAATCATTATTTAACCATTATATTCTGAGATACGTGAAGTGGTGACAAAAAAAGAATTTTATCGATTGTTTGAGCCCCGAAATTCTTTAATAGGTATGTAGTTCCATTATTGGTTTAAACCCAAAATTAAAATAGTTGTAGAGTGTGACTGTGCTAGTGTCACACTCAGTCTAAGTACTAAGTCACTTACTAAGTGACCAAGTGTGCTTTCAATTGTCAATATTTTTATAAATACTTTCATTTTCATTCAGACCTACTTTAACTTTTACTTTTACTCTAAAATCTTAGTTCTTAGACTAGAACTTAAAACTATATTGCTCTTACTCTTACACCTACTGACTCTTAGTTACTTTAGTAAGTATTTATTAAGTCTTAACCTCAACGCTGGCATTGGCATTAGCCATTTCAAAAGATGGAGCTTTGTAGAATTTAAAAAAGTTGACCAAAATGAAATGCAGCAAGATACATTTTTTGATTTGGAAGGTTATTCCCAGGATTCTGCAAATAATTTTCATCTTTATCCCAAGAATTCTGCGAATAATGTTGAACGTTATTCCCAGAATTCTGTGAATGATTCAAGACGTTGAAGGGAGAATTCAGTGAACATTCTCAAAGTTACAGAATTCTGTGTGGATAATTTTGACCAGTATTTATCATTATATCATGACATGGTCGCGTCGCAGTGGAATGAACGCGAGTCATTAAATATAATCCAATAACAAAAGGGTTAAAAGAAAATTAAAAATTTTAAAAAATAAAATAAATTTTAAAAAAAATAAAAAAGATTCCCCAACTGAAATTTGAACCCTGTACCACCACGCCAGCTGTGCTTCACACGACCAGGTTGATGTGATGGTAATTGTGCCTTTTAAATATTATTGCTTACTACGCCTAAAAAACTAGGTTTTTTGGTTACTAAGACTAAGAATATCGGGTCAGAATAGCAATCACAGTCACAGGCTATACAGACCCAGGTCCGAATAGCCTCTTTGTTCACAGAATTCTGGGGATAACATTGAAAATTATTTGCAGACTTCTGAAGATAACCACTCTGTTTTGATTCAGCCTTCCACCAGATGTCCGCACACATTCCATGGTCCATAGCCATAGGGGCCGTCCATAAATGACGTCACGCACCTGGGGGGGGGTGGGGGGGTCACACTTTTGTGACGATGCGTGATGAGGGGGAGGGAGGGGGGTTGAAGAATTGTGACGGGGGGGGGTGAAAAATCTGTCAAAATTGCGTGACGTCATTTATGGACGACCCCATAGTCATAGGCAATGTTCCCTCTAAGGTTGGTTGGTCTGTGTGCAAAGTACAAAAACTCGTGTGCAAAGTTGTACAGCATCCATTTTCTTGCTGTATTTTACAAAATTTACTTCGCGGTCATTCGAAACTGCTTCATGGTGTCGTTCAGATATCAGCGCAGCCGCGCAGCGAGGGAACATTGGTCATAGGCCTAGATTAATTCAATATCACTCATGATTATTATTATTTTAAAGTAATGTTTAAATGGCCGACAGTTTAACTGTTCTTAAGATAATGACGGTCCTGTTTAATCTTGACCAGTTAATCATAGCTTAAATTTGTCTAGTACCGATAGGCTACTTACTTGGATAAATCATTTTTCACTTTATTTAAAATTTCAGGTGAAAAATCTTTGGAAAGTTTCATGCCACTTGTTCAACTTTTTTTCCACTTTAAAATTAAATGACATATATACTTATATCACGACCAGCTTATCTATTGGCTTTGGACTGTGTACACCATGGCTAAAAAAAATGAGCGGAGAACACTATATTTAAGATAAAAGTGTGTAATTCCTATGCTAATACTAAACAATAGTCCTCAAATAATTACACTCTGTTATCACATTTTGTGATTACTGAATTTTAAAAGAAGCACTTGCCAGAAAACTTGACTGGTGCCCATTTGATGATAATTTGATGATAATTTTTTTTTAATTATCAAGAGCACTTTTAGTGTTGTGGTAGTGTGAAGGGTTGTTGTACTGGATTTATGGGGTTCAAATACCAGTAAATTAGGTGCTTTTTTGGAACCACAATAAGCGTGCTGGCAAACGGTTTGAATTTTATATTCTATAAGCCTTTTGTGCACCCAAGCAGGCTCCAGTTTCCATTAAAATTGTTCTTTGTTTTTTCCTATGCCTGTCTTACCTTTTCTGTTACAGACTCTCCTTATTATTTGCAGAAGATTATGGCGTCTTACTCCTATGCATGCTTTATCTTTAGTATTGCATTTTTGTTAGAGTTTTAAAATGTTCATGGTGTATTGTTTTATTTCAAGTTTGTTCAGGCAACCCATTCCATGCCCACATCGAGATGGGAAGAACAATAATTTTGTTGAGTTTGTTCTTGCATACTCTATCCCTATGAGTATTAGAGCACTATGTCTAAGGGTAGTGTTAGATTATTTGTTGTATTCCTTATTTACAAGTTAAAATTTTCTGGTTTTCCAACCTTGAGACCATGTTGTTCCCCAACCGATTTAAGATTTCCTAATAGACAGTGAACAAACTAATAATGAATGTCTCTAAATTAACAACAATAATAGTACACCCAGGAGTCATTGGTGGCTACTCTGTCACATTTAACATCAATCATTTCCCCTACAGCATCTCATCAGGTACAAAAGTTTGGTTATTTTTAAAATGGTTGTATAATCTACAAAGCTATTTAGTCAGCACAAAGTGATGACATCTTATCAAGACTAAGATGAATTAAATAAATGTAAAACTAATTGGAGAATGAAAAGAGTATTAAAAAAAGTAAATGCAACCTTTTATTGATGGAAAACAACTAATCCAAACTAAAAATGCAAAGTATTGAGGAGTAATAACAAATGTATGAAACATTTGAAAAATAAACTTGTACAAATATAAATACATAAAATTAAAATTCGACTTCATATTTGTGAGACCTGTGCTAGAATATGCATGGAACCCATCGGCCAAAGAAAATGTAGCTACACCAGCAACAGATTCACTCAAAAGACAAAGCAGCAAGATTTCATTACTGGTGAATACTCACGGTTGACAAGAGCAACACCATGCACAAACCAGAAAAACCAACACACTATCAACATTCTAAACTCTTTTAAAATGATAGACTAGACACACACAATAGAAATAATTCTCTGTATATAAGGAATGTTTGTAATAAGATAACTGATTGCAAGAATCTTATACATACATAGAGTGTCTGTCATGTATAAGAACATCCATGTCTGTAAGTCATTCAACCTTATGGGCTTCTTTACCCTTATTGCCGTCAAGTCATTTAACCTTATGGACTTCGTTACCCTTTCTGTAATCAAGTCATTTAACAGTGTGGACTTCTTTACCCTTACGGTTGTCAAGTCATTTAACCTAATGGACCTCTATACCCTTAGTGTAATCAAGTCATTTAACCTTATGGACTTCTTTATCTTTACTGTAATCAAGTCATTTAACTTTATGGAACTCTATACCCTTACTGTAATCAAGTCATTTAACTTTATTGATCTCTTTACCCTTACTGTAATCAAGTCATTTAACTTTATTGATCTCTTTACCCTTACTGTAATCAAGTCATTTAAATTTATTGATCTCTTTACCCTTACTGTAATCAAGTCATTTAACCTATGGGCATCTTTACCCTTACTGTCGTCAAGTCATTTAACCTTATGGACCTCTATACCCTTACTGTAAGCAAGTCATTTAACTTTATGGATCTTTATACCTTAACTGTAATCAAGTCATTTAACCTTATGGATCTCTTTACCCTTACTGTAATCAAGTCATTTAACCTATGGACATCTTTACCCTTACTGTCGTCAAGTCATTTAACCTAATGGACCTCTATACCCTTAGTGTAATCAAGTCATTTAACCTTATGGACTTCTTTACCCTTACTGTAATCAAGTCTTTTAACCTGAAGGACCGCTATACCCTTAGTGTAATCAAGTCATTTAACCATATGGATCTCTATACCCTTACTGTAATCAAGTCATTTAACTTAATGGATCTCTATACTGTAAGCAAGTCATTTAACCTTATGGAACTCTACACCTTTACTGTAATCAAGTCATTTAACTTTATGGATCTCTATACCTTTACTGTAATCAAGTCATTTAACCTTATGGACTTCTTTACCCTTACTGTAATCAAGTCATTTAACCTTATGGAACTCTACACCTTTACTGTAATCAAGTCATTTAACTTTATGGATCTCTATACCTTTACTGTAATCAAGTCATTTAACCTTATGGACTTCTTTACCCTTACTGTAATCAAGTCATTTAACCTTATGGACTTCTTTACCCTTACTGTAATCAAGTCATTTAACCTTATGGAACTCTACACCTTTACTGTAATCAAGTCATTTAACCTTATGGACTTCTCTACCTTTACTGTAATCAAGTCATTTAACTTAATGGATCTCTATACCCTTACTGTAATCAAGTCATTTAACTTTATGGATCTCTATACCCTTACTGTAATCAAGTCATTTAATCTTATGGGCCTCTATACCCTTACTGTAACCACGTCATTTAACCTTATGGGCCTCTATACCCTTACTGTAATCAAGTCATTTAACCTTATGGGCCTCTATACCCTTACTGTAATCACGCCATTTAACCTTATCGACTTCTATGCCCTAACTTTAATGAATGGAGTAACGTTGAGACTCTAAAATCTGTTTATGGTATATTAAAGTGTTCCAACATTTGGGCAGGCTTATCTTATCTTTGTCATGTTATAAAGATTTGATTGAAGATAGTACGGCAATCAATGGGTGTTAAGTATTTGTTATGGTAATTGAGAACAGATAGCCCTTTATTTTATATTTTGGTGTGTTTTTTTAACAGTGATAGAGACCAGAGAGCCCACTATTTGATATGTTGGCGTCTGTTTAATTACAGTGATAGAGAACAGACGGCCCACTATTTGATATGTTGGTGTCTGTTTAATTACAGTGATAGAGAACAGACGGCCCACTATTTGATATGTTTTGGTCTGCGTCTTCTAATGTACTTAATGTCCTATGTCTTCGTGCATATTTCAAAGTAACATCTGAGCGATTCCTATATCCTAAACCAGGGGTCTCTAAACCATGCCACGCGTGTGCCGCGAGGCCCTCTCATCCGGCCCCTGGATACCTTAATATTTTTACCTGTAGTTTACCAAAAAACTTCAAAACTACCACGAGAGACAATCTAGCTTCTGATCTATACAATCAACTAAAGGCCTTCAGATCTAAAGTTGTCGTCTTGTTTTTGGAACAAGTACAGGCCAACAACTTGACACACTTTCAGCAGCGCTAGGTCTTCATGGCTGAAGCAACAGCTGAGTTCCCCACATCATTTGCATGCGATATCATAAAAGACCTCTAGCTGCAGTTTCCGGAGCGGTTTTCTTACTTGGATTCAAAGGCAGAAGAAGCGAGGGTATTTCAAAATCCATTTGAAACAGATGTGGCTAGTTGCTCAGATGAACTGCAGCTGGAGGTCAGAGGTCATTGATTTGCAAGCAAATGACCTCTTCAGGGACACGTTGAAAGAAAGACGTATGTGAAAGACGTATGTGAAAGACGTATGTGAAAGACGTATGTGAAAGACGTATGTGAAAGACGTATGTGAAAGACGTATGTGAAAGACGTATGTGAAAGACGTATGTGAAAGACGTATGTGAAAGACGTATGTGAAAGACGTATGTGAAAGACGTATGTGAAAGACGTATGTGAAAGACGTATGTGAAAGACGTATGTGAAAGACTTATGTGAAGGACGTATGTGAAAGACGTATGTTATACTATGTTTTTTTACAAGTTTTTGCCCAAGGAAGACTTTTCTAATGTCAAAGCGTTTGCATCAAGGTACCTTTCAATCTTAGGAACAAAATACTTGTGCGAACAGACATTTTCGAGGATGAAATACGCGAAGAACAATGTGAGAACTAACTTGTCTGATGATAATCTCAGGTCACTGTTGATGTTAGGGTCATCAAATCTTAAGCCAGAAATAACTACAATTTTGGCATCCAGGAAACAATTTCACCATTCCCACTAGTACAGGTGTTCGTGTGCAATGCATCAATGTATTGTTAAATAATATTAAATATAATAATATTAAATATATAATTAAAAACTACATCTATGTTTTGATTCTTTCCTATTTGGACCTCTCTTGTGTAGTCTAGTGTAACTGCTGTAGTGTGTAGTCTAGTGTAACTGCTGTAGTGTGTAGTCTAGTGTAACTGCTGTAGTGTGTAGTCTAGTGTAACTGCTGTAGTGTGTAGTCTAGTCTAACTGCTGTAGTGTGTAGTCTAGTGTAACTGCTGTAGTGTGTAGTCTAGTGTAACTGCTGTAGTGTGTAGTCTAGTGTAACTGCTGTAGTGTGTAGTCTAGTGTAACTGCTGTTTCACAGTTAATCCCGCCCTCCGACAGTAACGTTTGGAGACCCCTGCCCTAAACCTAAGATCTGCGTGATTCCTATAAACTAAACCTAAGATCTGCGTGATTCCTATAAACTAAACCTAAGATCTGCGTGATTCCTATAAACTAAACCTAAGATCTGCGTGATTCCTATAAACTAAACCTAAGATCTGCGTGATTCCTATAAACTAAACCTAAGATCTGCGTGATTCCTATAAACTAAACCTAAGATCTGCGTGATTCCTATAAACTAAACCTAAGATCTGCGTGATTCCTATAAACTAAACCTAAGATCTGCGTGATTCCTATAAACTAAACCTAAGATCTGCGTGATTCCTATAAACTAAACCTAAGATCTGCGTGATTCCTATAAACTAAACCTAAGATCTGCGTGATTTCCTATAAACTAAACCTAAGATCTGCGTGATTCCTATAAACTAAACCTAAGATCTGCGTGATTCCTATAAACTAAACCTAAGATCTGCGTGATTCCTATAAACTAAACCTAAGATCTGCGTGATTCCTATAAACTAAACCTAAGATCTGCGTGATTCCTATAAACTAAACCTAAGATCTGCGTGATTCCTATAAACTAAACCTAAGATCTGCGTGATTCCTATAAACTAAACCTAAGATCTGCGTGATTCCTATAAACTAAACCTAAGATCTGCGTGATTCCTATAAACTAAACCTAAGATCTGCGTGATTCCTATAAACTAAACCTAAGATCTGCGTGATTCCTATAAACTAAACCTAAGATCTGCGTGATTCCTATAAACTAAACCTAAGATCTGCGTGATTCCTATAAACTAAACCTAAGATCTGCGTGATTCCTATAAACTAAACCTAAGATCTGCGTGATTCCTATAAACTAAACCTAAGATCTGCGTGATTCCTATAAACTAAACCTAAGATCTGCGTGATTCCTATAAACTAAACCTAAGATCTGCGTGATTCCTATAAACTAAACCTAAGATCTGCGTGATTCCTATAAACTAAACCTAAGATCTGCGTGATTCCTATAAACTAAACCTAAGATCTGCGTGATTCCTATAAACTAAACCTAAGATCTGCGTGATTCCTATAAACTAAACCTAAGATCTGCGTGATTCCTATAAACTAAACCTAAGATCTGCGTGATTCCTATAAACTAAACCTAAGATCTGCGTGATTCCTATAAACTAAACCTAAGATCTGCGTGATTCCTATAAACTAAACCTAAGATCTGCGTGATTCCTATAAACTAAACCTAAGATCTGCGTGATTCCTATAAACTAAACCTAAGATCTGCGTGATTCCTATAAACTAAACCTAAGATCTGCGTGATTCCTATAAACTAAACCTAAGATCTGCGTGATTCCTATAAACTAAACCTAAGATCTGCGTGATTCCTATAAACTAAACCTAAGATCTGCGTGATTCCTATAAACTAAACCTAAGATCTGCGTGATTCCTATAAACTAAACCTAAGATCTGCGTGATTCCTATAAACTAAACCTAAGATCTGCGTGATTCCTATAAAACTAAACCTAAGATCTGCGTGATTCCTATAAACTAAACCTAAGATCTGCGTGATTCCTATAAACTAAACCTAAGATCTGCGTGATTCCTATAAACTAAACCTAAGATCTGCGTGATTCCTATAAACTAAACCTAAGATCTGCGTGATTCCTATAAACTAAACCTAAGATCTGCGTGATTCCTATAAACTAAACCTAAGATCTGCGTGATTCCTATAAACTAAACCTAAGATCTGCGTGATTCCTATAAACTAAACCTAAGATCTGCGTGATTCCTATAAACTAAACCTAAGATCTGCGTGATTCCTATAAACTAAACCTAAGATCTGCGTGATTCCTATAAACTAAACCTAAGATCTGCGTGATTCCTATAAACTAAACCTAAGATCTGCGTGATTCCTATAAACTAAACCTAAGATCTGCGTGATTCCTATAAACTAAACCTAAGATCTGCGTGATTCCTATAAACTAAACCTAAGATCTGCGTGATTCCTATAAACTAAACCTAAGATCTGCGTGATTCCTATAAACTAAACCTAAGATCTGCGTGATTCCTATAAACTAAACCTAAGATCTGCGTGATTCCTATAAACTAAACCTAAGATCTGCGTGATTCCTATAAACTAAACCTAAGATCTGCGTGATTCCTATAAACTAAACCTAAGATCTGCGTGATTCCTATAAACTAAACCTAAGATCTGCGTGATTCCTATAAACTAAACCTAAGATCTGCGTGATTCCTATAAACTAAACCTAAGATCTGCGTGATTCCTATAAACTAAACCTAAGATCTGCGTGATTCCTATAAACTAAACCTAAGATCTGCGTGATTCCTATAAACTAAACCTAAGATCTGCATGATTCCTATACCCTAAACCTTACATCTGCGTGATTACCATACCGTAAACCTAACATTTGCGTGATTCCTGTATCGTAAAACTAACATCTGCGTGAATCCTATACCCTGAACCTAACATATGGGTTATTCCTATACCGTAAACCTAACATGTGTGTGATTCCTATACCGTAAACCTAACATGTGTGTGATTCCTATACCGTAAACCTAACATGTGTGTGATTCCTATACCGTAAACCTAACATCTGTGCGATTCCTATACTGTAAACCTAACATTTGTGTGATTCCTATACCGTAAACCTAACATCTGTGTGATTGCTATACCGTAAACCTAACATCTGTGTGATTCCTATACATGTCATTGACACCATAATTCCACTGGCTAATAAACTTTGCAAGATTGGGATGTCTCTAGGGGCATTACTTCGCGTGTGTACCCTGGATTGGTTCCATGCCGACTGGTTGGCGGAATAATCTGAATTGCATTAGAAGTAGAGACTGTTGTCTTTTAGTTTTAGTCAAATATTATAGAGTCTAGATCAGGGGGTGACCAGACCTGTAGTAACAGACAGGTATTTTTAAAATAAAAGAAACCGTTTTTTGAGACAGCTGCATTGAAGCATTATGGGTCACGACTACACCTGCAATGACAATACCTTTTCCTATTCTTATTTTGAAAAATTATTTTTATTAGAAATAAATTATTTTACCATTTCAAATGTTTTAGCCCTAATCTTATTTTGAAGAAATATATGCGTTGCAGTTACACATAAACAAATATTTAGAAAGGCTTTAACCTTTTAAAAGATCACTATAGTCCTATTTGAAATGGCAAGAAATGGTGGATATAATCTTTGAGAAGATCCCTACAATCCTAGTAGAAGTGGCAAGAATTTGGTGACTATAATATTATAGAAGATCCCTACAATAGAAGTGGCAAGAATTTGGTGGCTATAATATTATAAAAGATCCCTACAATAGAAGTGGCAAGAATTTGGTGACTGTACTATAATCTTTTAAAAGATGATGACGATGATGGCTTTTTTCAATAGCCTAACACTGTGCGTGCTTTTTTGCCCCCCAATGTTTCAAAACTTTCAAATAATTTAAAAAAAATCTTCAAAATTTTAGTAACGTTGTCTTTCCCGACCAAACAGTCTACACGTTGTAATAAGAGCCAATAATTATTATGATTAGATTGTCTACGAGATTATATGACGAACATCAGATAAGACACAAATAACTTTTTTAAAAACCTATCCTCACCTTTATATTGTTGTGATAGTACTTCCTTTTACCAACAACTGGATGTTTCCTGACATTTTGTTTATTAGTTATATGGTAGATGTTTTTAGAAAATAATAGTAATAATGAAAGTAAGAATTAAATAATCATGGTTTATGAAGAAAAAAAACCCCATACATTTACGAGATAAAGGTTAATACGAGGGAAAAAAGAATGCTTTGAAATTTGCACTTTACCAAAATGTGGCAGCATGAGAAACCGCATGTACTTGTGCGGTCATGGCTTTAAACAAAAAATATATATGCAGTCTTATCCAACCAATGCATTGTAAATGAATTATGCTGGAATCAGTGCTGCCAGTGACAGTTTTGGGAAAAACCTAGCCAACACGTCAAAAAAAAACCTAGATCCGAAAGAAAAAACCTAGACACGCTAAAAATAAACAAATATGACGTCACAAAGCTGCCCCCTCCTCCCCCCACCAAAAAAAAAGTATTTCCTGTTTGAAAATGAACATGTTTAATTAAGTTTCAAATCATTTTATTGTAATTTAAGTGTGCATTGATTGTGAGGCTTTAGTCTAATATCATAACACGCGCGAAGCCATTTAAAACGTCATTCAATAAATTGTAGGCAATCAAATATTTAGTGGAACTTAATTTAAAGTTGCGCATCTTTTTGCGACGTCACAGTACTTAAACACCCAGTCCCCCTTGTCACAAATCTCACACAAAAGTGTGACCCCTCCCCCCCCTCCTAGATCATTTATGGACGGCCCTTAAGGTATTAGTATGTTATACAAAAATATTTGTAAACTATACTTACATCTGCATTTATTCCTCACTTATGTCATGATCCTAATAAATGGCATTTTTATTAGCATTCTTCGAATCATTCTTATTTTATCTATTACAGACGCTCCTTTTATAAAGAAGATTATTGCGTCCTACCTTTATCCATTGTTTATGTCTCGTCTTGCATTTTTATTTGAGTTTTAAATGTTGATAGAGTGTTGGTTTTCCTCTTTTAATCAGACAACCCATTCCACATCCGAATTCCAGACGGAAATAACAATAATTTGTATATGTTTGTTCTTGCATACGGAATTGGAAAAGTTTTTTCTTTCTTATAACTATGTCTTTCTGAGGGTTGTATTATTATTACAGTATCTTTGGTCTATACCATGTATACTTGAGAGTAATACAGTGTATTCTCTCAACGCATGCAGAAGAAAATGGTAGAGCTGTTCAGTTTTTGATGAGGTCTAATAAAATGTTTATATTTTGGCTCATTCAAGCTGTTTTATCTTGTCCCATATTTCTTTAGACAGATGGCACCGCAACAGCGCCACCTTTCGAATTCAGTGGAATAGACCCATAGATATAATGTAACATGGCAGAGCGTAGGGGTCTACCGATATGCCTTTTTGCCGATATGCCGATACCGATATTACCGATATTTTTTTTTGCCGATATGAGTGCCGATATGAGTATTTGTTAGGACAAAAACCAGCGGTAATATTTGATGACGTCATTCTTAAATTTATTACTAGTAATTATTTATCTTTTATTTTAGGGGACTACCGATATGGATTTTCGCCGATATTACAGATATTGTTTTTCCGATATGAATATTTGTTAGGACAAAAACCAGCAGTCTTATTTGATGACATCATTCTTAAATTTATCACTCCTAATTATTTATATTTTATATTAGGGGTCTACCGATAAGCATTTTTTCCGATATTACAGATATTTTTTTCGATATGAGTGCCGATATGAGTATATGTTAGCACAAAAATAACAGCTGTCATACTTTGATGACGTCATTCTTAAATTTATCACTCGTAATTATTTATATTTTATAATTAAGGGGTCAACCGATATCCAGTTTTGCCGATATTACCGATTTTTTTCCCCCCGAAACGAAGTTTCCGATGTGTTTACAAGTTCCAGATCATGACCTACATAGGACTCATAACAAAACGAACCGTCCTTTATAAAAATGTACAAGCAAAATTAGGAAGTTCTTTTGAAACTTCAACCTTGACTCATAATTATTAATTCTAACCAATAGTTTAAATGGCTTTTGCACACGGCCACCTTTTATGAATGAAACAATGAGAACAAAGTAATAGTAATACAATGTGTAGAGTGAAAATGAGGTTGAAGGTTGAATGGTTGCCAATGACAACAAGTCTTCACACGGTACATTTTGTTATTCCATACGAAACGAAATGTTTTAGACATCTGCGATTCTGCGTGCATCTTTGCTATTAGAGCAATTACGTGAACATAATGTTTACATGTTATACATTTATTAGAGCAATTACGGTATACTTGGCATCGGCACTATTTACACAGTACATGTATTTCTGAGTATACGAAAATCGGCCGATACCTAAACAATATCAAAGCACATGGCAAACTGTATCGAGGTGCACATATTAATACTAGGACTCTTTTGACTATTTCAATACCGGTATCGGGGTCGATATATTAATTTGTCGAGATATGGTAAAACTAAATGATAGTTTTTTTGGTTCTGTTTTTTTTTGGGTCAAAATGTCACTTTTTATGAAATATCGGTGACGTCAATATCGGGACCTTTACATGCTACCGATACCGATATTGCCGATATCCAGATATCGGTGCCGATATATCGGCCAGCCGATATATCGGTAGACCCCTAGCAGAGCGTCTGAAAAAACTGTTGCCACCTAATGCTTAATTTTTCTTTTGATAAAATCGGATTTATTTAGGATATTAATTGCACATATTTATTAACTTTTGTACATGAAAATCGTTAATTTACTTTTTTAAAAGAAAAACCTAGATTATGGCCATTTTTGAAATAAAAAACCTAGAAACCTAGACAAGGTAGAAAAAACCTAGATCTAGGTTAAAAAACCTAGCGCTGGCAGCACTGGCTGGAATGTAAACTAGCAAATAAACGACACGTGACTTGCTATAAACCAACGTACCGACCAAAACAAAACCTTTCTTAAATGCTTAGGATTGTTTGCATGGTGCGTGCGGCTTTATGTTTGTATTTATTGACAACACGTCGTTCAGTCCCGCGCACCACACTAGATAATCAGAACAGCACATCTCTGCTGGATCCCGTGACCTAGTTATTTTGTTTGTGTGTGGGGTGGGGGGGGAGGAGGTCATTCATTAGTGGGTTACCCTGTAACTCGCTGATCATTAGTGGATTACCCTGTAACTCGCTGACTAGCGCCAGCAGCATCAAGTTGAACTCACTATCCAAGTAGAAACAATATACTGTGGATTGCCCTGTAACTCGCTGACTAGCGCCAGCAGCATCAAGTTGAACTCACTATCCAAGTAGAAACAATATGCTGTGGATTGCCCTGTAACTCACTGACTAGCGCCAGGAGCATCAAGTGGAACTCACTATTCAAGTTGAAACAATATGCTGTGGATTGCACTGTAACTCGCTGACTAGCGCCAGAAGCATCAAGTTGAACTCACTATTCAAGTAGAAACAATTTGCTGAAAACCCCAATCGTGACTTAATGCTGCATATTTTAGACGTCATCTCTAATATAAGTTAACTCAATAAACTAAAAATGGGGTCGCACGAACTAACACTCAGAAATTAAAGTTTTATTTATTGAAATATTTGTGGAGTAGAATTTCTTAAACTTTTAGTATTATATTATCTTGCGATCGTTTAAAAAAACAAATAAAAAATAATTGTGTCATAATTTCCAAATGCCGCTCCCCGGCGGTAATTCAATTGTTATTGTTTATGCAGATTACCGTATTATATTAAAAAATGGATTTTTACGGTCAAATGTTTAAATTAAAATGCACTGTGTATTTCGTATGTGTATTTCATTGTACTGTACCAACATTCGATTTTTTTGATAGGGCTGCCGAGTATAAAAATAAAATATGTACTTAAGTCGTAGGATGAGATGGCTCGTTATCGAATGCAACCATTCTTATCTATAATATCGACCTTTTAGGTTTAGCAATCCTTACAAATCCCAAGGTATCAAAACTACAACACAGAAAATTGTGTGTCTGATCTCTTTCCATTTACGTAACTAAAGACACGCATGGTCCAGATGGTGTAGATTCAATTCAACTACTTCTGTTCGAACTGATTTATGTGACATCGCTGGTTCTTATGTTTCTATATGTTTTTTTGTTTTGTTAAATAAGGGTCGATACCAAACAGACTACTGAATCATAGCCAAAGACGTAACGTACGGCAAGTGAATAGTTCATCTTAGTTTTCGTGACTCACTTTATTCTACTTTCGACACGGTAATTCTTACAACTACTTGTGTAGCTATTAGAAAATGAAGATGACAGATCCATGTCTAAAAAGGTAGGTGCTGTGTCTCATACTTCTTGTCTGTGTTCACTAACCAGTAGGGATATAATATCTCGTGTTCACTAACCAGTAGGGATATAATATCTCGTGTTCACTAACCAGTAGTGGTATAATATCTCGTGTTCACTAGCCAGTAGTGGTATAATATCTCGTGTTCACTAGCCAGTAGTGGTATAATATCTCGTGTTCACTAGCCAGTAGTGGTATAATATCTCCAGTGTTCACTAACCAGTAGTGGGATATAATATCTCGTGTTCACTAGCCAGTAGTGGTATAATATCTCGTGTTCACTAACCAGTAGTGGTATAATATCTCGTGTTCACTAGCCAGTAGTGGTATAATATCTCGTGTTCACTAACCAGTAGTGGTATAATATCTCGTGTTCACTAGCCAGTAGTGGTATAATATCTCGTGTTCACTAGCCAGTAGTGGTATAATATCTCGTGTTCACTAGCCAGTAGTGGTATAATATCTCGTGTTCACTAGCCAGTAGTGGTATAATATCTCGTGTTCACTAGCCAGTAGTGGTATAATATCTCGTGTTCACTAGCCAGTAGTGGTATAATATCTCGTGTTCACTAGCCAGTAGTGGTATAATATCTCGTGTTCACTAGCCAGTAGTGGTATAATATCTCGTGTTCACTAGCCAGTAGTGGTATAATATCTCGTGTTCACTAGCCAGTAGTGGTATAATATCTCGTGTTCACTAGCCAGTAGTGGTATAATATCTCGTGTTCACTAGCCAGTAGTGGTATAATATCTCGTGTTCACTAGCCAGTAGTGGTATAATATCTCGTGTTCACTAGCCAGTAGTGGTATAATATCTCGTGTTCACTAGCCAGTAGTGGTATAATATCTCGTGTTCACTAGCCAGTAGTGGTATAATATCTCGTGTTCACTAGCCAGTAGTGGTATAATATCTCGTGTTCACTAGCCAGTAGTGGTATAATATCTCGTGTTCACTAGCCAGTAGTGGTATAATATCTCGTGTTCACTAGCCAGTAGTGGTATAATATCTCGTGTTCACTAGCCAGTAGTGGTATAATATCTCGTGTTCACTAGCCAGTAGTGGTATAATATCTCGTGTTCACTAGCCAGTAGTGGTATAATATCTCGTGTTCACTAGCCAGTAGTGGTATAATATCTCGTGTTCACTAGCCAGTAGTGGTATAATATCTCGTGTTCACTAGCCAGTAGTGGTATAATATCTCGTGTTCACTAGCCAGTAGTGGTATAATATCTCGTGTTCACTAGCCAGTAGTGGTATAATATCTCGTGTTCACTAGCCAGTAGTGGTATAATATCTCGTGTTCACTAGCCAGTAGTGGTATAATATCTCGTGTTCACTAGCCAGTAGTGGTATAATATCTCGTGTTCACTAGCCAGTAGTGGTATAATATCTCGTGTTCACTAGCCAGTAGTGGTATAATATCTCGTGTTCACTAGCCAGTAGTGGTATAATATCTCGTGTTCACTAGCCAGTAGTGGTATAATATCTCGTGTTCACTAGCCAGTAGTGGTATAATATCTCGTGTTCACTAGCCAGTAGTGGTATAATATCTCGTGTTCACTAGCCAGTAGTGGTATAATATCTCGTGTTCACTAGCCAGTAGTGGTATAATATCTCGTGTTCACTAGCCAGTAGTGGTATAATATCTCGTGTTCACTAGCCAGTAGTGGTATAATATCTCGTGTTCACTAGCCAGTAGTGGTATAATATCTCGTGTTCACTAGCCAGTAGTGGTATAATATCTCGTGTTCACTAGCCAGTAGTGGTATAATATCTCGTGTTCACTAGCCAGTAGTGGTATAATATCTCGTGTTCACTAGCCAGTAGTGGTATAATATCTCGTGTTCACTAGCCAGTAGTGGTATAATATCTCGTGTTCACTAGCCAGTAGTGGTATAATATCTCGTGTTCACTAGCCAGTAGTGGTATAATATCTCGTGTTCACTAGCCAGTAGTGGTATAATATCTCGTGTTCACTAGCCAGTAGTGGTATAATATCTCGTGTTCACTAGCCAGTAGTGGTATAATATCTCGTGTTCACTAGCCAGTAGTGGTATAATATCTCGTGTTCACTAGCCAGTAGTGGTATAATATCTCGTGTTCACTAGCCAGTAGTGGTATAATATCTCGTGTTCACTAGCCAGTAGTGGTATAATATCTCGTGTTCACTAGCCAGTAGTGGTATAATATCTCGTGTTCACTAGCCAGTAGTGGTATAATATCTCGTGTTCACTAGCCAGTAGTGGTATAATATCTCGTGTTCACTAGCCAGTAGTGGTATAATATCTCGTGTTCACTAGCCAGTAGTGGTATAATATCTCGTGTTCACTAGCCAGTAGTGGTATAATATCTCGTGTTCACTAGCCAGTAGTGGTATAATATCTCGTGTTCACTAGCCAGTAGTGGTATAATATCTCGTGTTCACTAGCCAGTAGTGGTATAATATCTCGTGTTCACTAGCCAGTAGTGGTATAATATCTCGTGTTCACTAGCCAGTAGTGGTATAATATCTCGTGTTCACTAGCCAGTAGTGGTATAATATCTCGTGTTCACTAGCCAGTAGTGGTATAATATCTCGTGTTCACTAGCCAGTAGTGGTATAATATCTCGTGTTCACTAGCCAGTAGTGGTATAATATCTCGTGTTCACTAGCCAGTAGTGGTATAATATCTCGTGTTCACTAGCCAGTAGTGGTATAATATCTCGTGTTCACTAGCCAGTAGTGGTATAATATCTCGTGTTCACTAGCCAGTAGTGGTATAATATCTCGTGTTCACTAGCCAGTAGTGGTATAATATCTCGTGTTCACTAGCCAGTAGTGGTATAATATCTCGTGTTCACTAGCCAGTAGTGGTATAATATCTCGTGTTCACTAGCCAGTAGTGGTATAATATCTCGTGTTCACTAGCCAGTAGTGGTATAATATCTCCGTGTTCACTAGCCAGTAGTGGTATAATATCTCGTGTTCACTAGCCAGTAGTGGTATAATATCTCGTGTTCACTAGCCAGTAGTGGTATAATATCTCGTGTTCACTAGCCAGTAGTGGTATAATATCTCGTGTTCACTAGCCAGTAGTGGTATAATATCTCCAGTGTTCACTAGCGGTGGTCAGTGGCAGCGCACTGGACTGTCGTACCGATGGTCACGGGTTCGAATCCATGTGTATAATATTCGTGTTCACTAGCCAGTAGTGGTATAATACCTCGTGTTCACTCGCCGTATGGGTACTAACATCTCAGTAGTTCACGAGCTGGGTAATGCGTGGAATCACATAGCCGTGGCCTGTGAATGCTGCATCACTTGCCACAGATCATCTGTCATGGTCTGTGGACGCAACTATCTTCTGCATAGAAGGAGCGTCTGTATAGATATAGTGTTCAGATAGCCAGTAGTGGTATAATATCTCCAGTGTTCACTAGCCAGTAGTGGTATAATATCTCCCAGTGTTCACTAGCCAGTAGTGGTATAATATCTCCAGTGTTCACTAGCCAGTAGTGGTATAATATCTCGTGTTCACTAGCCAGTAGTGGGTATAATATCTCCAGTGTTCACTAGCCAGTAGTGGTATAATATTCCCAGTGTTCACTAGCCAGTAGTGGTATAATATCTCAGTGTTCACTAGCCAGTAGTGGTATAATATCTCCAGTGTTCACTAACCAGTAGTGGTATAATATCTCCAGTGTTCACTAGCCAGTAGTGGTATAATATCTCGTGTTCACTAACCAGTAGTGGTATAATATCTCGTGTTCACTAGCCAGTAGTGGTATAATATCTCCAGTGATCACTACCAGTAGTGGTATAATATTCCCAGTGTTCACTAGCCAGTAGTGGTATAATATTCCCAGTGTTCACTAACCAGTAGTGGTATAATATCTCCCAGTGTTCACTAGCCAGTAGAGGTATAATATCGTCAGTGTTAACTAACATGTAGGGGTGTAATATCGTAAGTGTTAACTAACCAAAGACTCTCACAGATAACTTGTTAAGCCACCACCTAAACCTAACATTGTTAATATTCGTTAACTCGTGATTTTAAAGTCCATTCAAACCCAACCAACATGGAGACTATCCAATAAGACAAGGTTCTAGAGTTTATCTAACGGTAACATTGTTACTATTCGTTAGCTCAATATAAGGTTCTAGAGTCCATCTAACGGTAACATTGCTAGTATTCGTTAGCTCAATATAAGGTTCTAGAGTCCATCTAACGGTAACATTGCTAGTATTCGTTAACTCAAGGTTCTAGAGTCCATCTAACGGTAACATTGCTAGTATTCGTTAACTCAAGGTTCTAGAGTCCATCTAACGGTAACATTGCTAGTATTCGTTAACTCAAGGTTCTATAGTCCATCTAACGGTAACATTGCTAGTATTCGTTAACTCAAGGTTCTAGAGTCCATCTAACGGTAACATTGCTAGTATTCGTTAACTCAAGGTTCTAGAGTCCATCTAACGGTAACATTGCTAGTATTCGTTAACTCAAGGTTCTAGAGTCCATCTAACGGTAACATTGCTAGTATTCGTTAACTCAAGGTTCTAGAGTCCATCTAACGGTAACATTGCTAGTATTCGTTAACTCAAGGTTCTAGAGTCCATCTAACGGTAACATTGCTAGTATTCGTTAACTCAAGGTTCTAGAGTCCATCTAACCCTAACTTTTAGACTATTCATTAACGTAAGTGTACCTGAGGGCCCCCCCCCCACACACACAAACAACATGGGTCCCTATGGCGCTCCCCCTCCCCCCACCAATATTTGGTCAATACGGCCTGCTATCTGAAATGGATCAATATCGCGCAGTTGTTTATCTCTCCCTTTGTCAGTCGACACCCAAGTCGTGTTTATTGTTATGTTGAGACAGGAGCGATGTGTCGCTATAGCAGATGTGTGGACATTGTCTCTCTGGTCATACTATAGTTGAGACAGGAGCGATGTGTCGCTATAGCAGATGTGTGGACATTGTCACTCTGGTCATACTATAGTTGAGACAGGAGCGATGTGTCGCTATAGCAGATGTGTGGACATTGTCTCGCTGGTCATACTATAGTTGAGACAGGAGCGATGTGTCGCCATAGCAGATGTGTGGACATTGTCTCTCTGGTCATACTATAGTTGGGCAGGAGCGATGTGTCGCTATAGCAGATGTGTGGACATTGTCTCTCTGGTCATACTATAGTTGAGACAGGAGCGATGTGTCGCTATAGCAGATGTGTGGACATTGTCTCTCTGGTCATACTATAGTTGAGACAGGAGCGATGTGTCGCTATAGCAGATGTGTGGACATTGTCTCTCTGGTCATACTATAGTTGAGACAGGAGCGATGTGTCGCTATAGCAGATGTCTGGACATTGTCTCTCTGGTCATACTATAGTTGAGACAGGAGCGATGTGTCGCTATAGCAGATGTGTGGACATTGTCTCTATGGTCATACTATAGTTGAGACAGGAGCGATGTGTCGCTATAGCAGATGTGTGGACATTGTCTCTCTGGTCATACTATAGTTGAGACAGGAGCGATGTGTCGCTATAGCAGATGTGTGGACATTGTCTCTCTGGTCATACTATAGTTGGGCCAGGAGCGATGTGTCGCTATAGCAGATGTGTGGACATTGTCTCTCTGGTCATACTATAGTTGGGCCAGGAGCGATGTGTCGCTATAGCAGATGTGTGGACATTGTCTCTCTGGTCATACTATAGTTGAGACAGGAGCGATGTGTCGCTATAGCAGATGTGTGGACATTGTCTCTCTGGTCATACTATAGTTGGGCCAGGAGCGATGTGTCGCTATAGCAGATGTGTGGACATTGTCTCTCTGGTCATACTATAGTTGAGACAGGAGCGATGTGTCGCTATAGCAGATGTCTGGACATTGTCTCTCTGGTCATACTATAGTTGGGCTAGGAGCGATGTGTCGCTATAGCAGATGTGTGGACATTGTCTCTCTGGTCATACTATAGTTGAGACAGGAGCGATGTGTCGCTATAGCAGATGTGTGGACATTGTCTCTCTGGTCATACTATAGTTGGGCCAGGAGCGATGTGTCGCTATAGCAGATGTGTGGACATTGTCTCTCTGGTCATACTATAGTTGAGCCAGGAGCGATGTGTCGCTATAGCAGATGTGTGGACATTGTCTCTCTGGTCATACTATAGTTGAGACAGGAGCGATGTGTCGCTATAGCAGATGTGTGGACATTGTCTCTCTGGTCATACTATAGTTGAGACAGGAGCGATGTGTCGCTATAGCAGATGTGTGGACATTGTCTCTCTGGTCATACTATAGTTGGGCCAGGAGCGATGTGTCGCTATAGCAGATGTGTGGACATTGTCTCTCTGGACATACTATAGTTGGGCCAGGAGCGATGTGTCGCTATAGCAGATGTGTGGACATTGTCTCTCTGGTCATACTATAGTTGGGCCAGGAGCGATGTGTCGCTATAGCAGATGTGTGGACATTGTCTCTCTGGTCATACTATAGTTGAGACAGGAGCGATGTGTCGCTATAGCAGATGTGTGGACATTGTCTCTCTGGTCATACTATAGTTGGGCCAGGAGCGATGTGTCGCTATAGCAGATGTGTGGACATTGTCTCTCTGGTCATACTATAGTTGAGCCAGGAGCGATGTGTCGCTATAGCAGATGTGTGGACATTGTCTCTCTGGTCATACTATAGTTGAGACAGGAGCGATGTGTCGCTATAGCAGATGTGTGGACATTGTCTCTCTGGTCATACTATAGTTGAGACAGGAGCGATGTGTCGCTATAGCAGATGTGTGGACATTGTCTCTCTGGTCATACTATAGTTGGGCCAGGAGCGATGTGTCGCTATAGCAGATGTGTGGACATTGTCTCTCTGGTCATACTATAGTTGGGCCAGGAGCGATGTGTCGCTATAGCAGATGTGTGGACATTGTCTCTCTGGACATACTATAGTTGGGCCAGGAGCGATGTGTCGCTATAGCAGATGTGTGGACATTGTCTCTCTGGTCATACTATAGTTGAGCCAGGAGCGATGTGTCGCTATAGCAGATGTGTGGACATTGTCTCTCTGGTCATACTATAGTTGGGACAGGAGCGATGTGTCGCTATAGCAGATGTGTGGACATTGTCTCTCTGGTCATACTATAGTTGAGCCAGGAGCGATGTGTCGCTATAGCAGATGTGTGGACATTGTCTCTCTGGTCATACTATAGTTGAGACAGGAGCGATGTGTCGCTATAGCAGATGTGTGGACATTGTCTCTCTGGTCATACTATAGTTGAGCCAGGAGCGATGTGTCGCTATAGCAGATGTGTGGACATTGTCTCTCTGGTCATACTATAGTTGAGACAGGAGCGATGTGTCGCTATAGCAGATGTGTGGACATTGTCTCTCTGGTCATACTATAGTTGAGACAGGAGCGATGTGTCGCTATAGCAGATGTGTGGACATTGTCTCTCTGGTCATACTATAGTTGAGACAGGAGCGATGTGTCGCTATAGCAGATGTGTGGACATTGTCTCTCTGGTCATACTATAGTTGAGACAGGAGCGATGTGTCGCTATAGCAGATGTGTGGACATTGTCTCTCTGGTCATACTATAGTTGAGCCAGGAGCGATGTGTCGCTATAGCAGATGTGTGGACATTGTCTCTCTGGTCATACTATAGTTGAGACAGGAGCGATGTGTCGCTATAGCAGATGTGTGGACATTGTCTCTCTGGTCATACTATAGTTGAGACAGGAGCGATGTGTCGCTATAGCAGATGTGTGGACATTGTCTCTCTGGTCATACTATAGTTGAGACAGGAGCGATGTGTCGCTATAGCAGATGTGTGGACATTGTCTCTCTGGTCATACTATAGTTGAGACAGGAGCGATGTGTCGCTATAGCAGATGTGTGGACATTGTCTCTCTGGTCATACTATAGTTGGGCCAGGAGCGATGTGTCGCTATAGCAGATGTGTGGACATTGTCTCTCTGGTCATACTATAGTTGGGCCAGGAGCGATGTGTCGCTATAGCAGATGTGTGGACATTGTCTCTCTGGTCATACTATAGTTGAGACAGGAGCGATGTGTCGCTATAGCAGATGTGTGGACATTGTCTCTCTGGTCATACTATAGTTGGGCCAGGAGCGATGTGTCGCTATAGCAGATGTGTGGACATTGTCTCTCTGGTCATACTATAGTTGAGACAGGAGCGATGTGTCGCTATAGCAGATGTGTGGACATTGTCTCTCTGGTCATACTATAGTTGGGCCAGGAGCGATGTGTCGCTATAGCAGATGTGTGGACATTGTCTCTCTGGTCATACTATAGTTGAGACAGGAGCGATGTGTCGCTATAGCAGATGTGTGGACATTGTCTCTCTGGTCATACTATAGTTGGGCCAGGAGCGATGTGTCGCTATAGCAGATGTGTGGACATTGTCTCTCTGGTCATACTATAGTTGAGCCAGGAGCGATGTGTCGCTATAGCAGATGTGTGGACATTGTCTCTCTGGTCATACTATAGTTGAGACAGGAGCGATGTGTCGCTATAGCAGATGTGTGGACATTGTCTCTCTGGTCATACTATAGTTGAGCCAGGAGCGATGTGTCGCTATAGCAGATGTGTGGACATTGTCTCTCTGGTCATACTATAGTTGGGCCAGGAGCGATGTGTCGCTATAGCAGATGTGTGGACATTGTCTCTCTGGTCATACTATAGTTGGGCCAGGAGCGATGTGTCGCTATAGCAGATGTGTGGACATTGTCTCTCTGGTCATACTATAGTTGGGCCAGGAGCGATGTGTCGCTATAGCAGATGTGTGGACATTGTCTCTCTGGTCATACTATAGTTGAGACAGGAGCGATGTGTCGCTATAGCAGATGTGTGGACATTGTCTCTCTGGTCATACTATAGTTGGGCCAGGAGCGATGTGTCGCTATAGCAGATGTGTGGACATTGTCTCTCTGGTCATACTATAGTTGAGCCAGGAGCGATGTGTCGCTATAGCAGATGTGTGGACATTGTCTCTCTGGTCATACTATAGTTGGACAGGAGCGATGTGTCGCTATAGCAGATGTGTGGACATTGTCTCTCTGGTCATACTATAGTTGAGACAGGAGCGATGTGTCGCTATAGCAGATGTGTGGACATTGTCTCTCTGGTCATACTATAGTTGGGCCAGGAGCGATGTGTCGCTATAGCAGATGTGTGGACATTGTCTCTCTGGTCATACTATAGTTGGGCCAGGAGCGATGTGTCGCTATAGCAGATGTGTGGACATTGTCTCTCTGGTCATACTATAGTTGAGACAGGAGCGATGTGTCGCTATAGCAGATGTGTGGACATTGTCTCTCTGGTCATACTATAGTTGGGCCAGGAGCGATGTGTCGCTATAGCAGAACATTTGCTGCTAATGTGTTTGAGCTCAGTGAACATTTGCTGCTAATGCCCACATTTTTATGTCGTGAACAAACAGCGACTGACCTATGACGTCACCAGGAGATGCCAAGTGGCTTTATTATTAGTGTAATTATGAAATTGTCATTATGTGTTAGGTGTGGTAACCAACTTTGGAATATAATGTGAGGATGTTGTCTACTTGATTTATTATCTTCTTAGTTGGAGTTGTCTATTTGAGATATTTTATACAATTCGCGTAGAAATAGATTTTAATAGACGGGATTGGCTTGTGGATTAACGTAGCTGCCCCGTTTGATACGTTATTTCCATGTTTGACACGCAGCTGTCCTATTTGACATGTGACTACCCCGTTTTACACGTAGCAACCCCCCTGTTTGACACGTGACTATCCCGTTTTACACGTAGCAACCCCCTGTTTGACACGTGACTACCCCGTTTTACACGTAGCAACCCCCCTGTTTGACACGTGACTACCCCGTTTTACACGTAGCAACCCCCCTGTTTGACATGTGACTACCCCGTTTTACACGTAGCAACCCCCCTGTTTGACACGTGACTACCCCGTTTTACACGTAGCAACCCCCCTGTTTGACATGTGACTACCCCGTTTTACACGTAGCAACCCCCCTGTTTGACATGTGACTACCCCGTTTTACACGTAGCTGCCCTGCTGGACCATGTCCATATATTCTTGTATGTATTGACCCTGGTGGACCATGCCCACATATTCTTGTATGTATTGAGTTCGGTGGACCATGTCCATATATTCTTGTATGTATAGACCCCAGTGGACCATGTCCATATATTCTTGTATGCATTGAGTTCGGTGGACCATGTCCATATATTCTTGTATGCATTGAGTTCGGTGGACCATGTCCATATATTCTTGTATGTATTGAGTTCAGTGGACCATGTCCATATATTCTTGTATGTATTGAGTTCGGTGGACCATGTCCATATATTCTTGTATGTATTGAGTTCGGTGGACCATGTCCATTTATTCACTCGCATGGAGAGATGTATGCCCACCCCATTATTGACCCTCAACCGTTGGCTCGCACATCAGTAGCTCATTAATCTGTCCATGCACGTCATTTGGCAAGTAAACTAGTGATGGCGCTTCTCCCCCCCCCCACCCTTTTCCCCCTCGCTTCGGTAGCTGATCAATGCATTCTGGCTTTTCATTTAGCATAACCGCTTAGCATTTAGCATTCAGGTTTTGGGGACAAACACTTTCAAAAATATTTGCCCTCTGAGAGTAGCTGTTGGTTCTATGGTTGGTGAATGTTGTCTAGGGTTGAAAGACGTCTTGCTGCATGAGTTGTGTGGTTGGTGAATGTTGTCTAGGGTTGAAAGGCGTCTTGCTACATGAGTTGTGAGATGATGCGAGAGTTTTGAGAGTATTGTGTTTCCATCAGTTTCCCGACCTGAGCCTGAAGTGCTGCGGTGATATGGGTTGTCCTGATTATGAGTGCATATTTTCTTTCTTAAATGCTTCATTTACCTACATATAAACGGCTTGGGTGTTTTTTCCGGTAGTAAAGATGGGGTGCTTTGGGTTCCTGCAGTGGATAGTATTTCTAATGAATAGATCTCAGAGGATTCAGAGTACAGCTGTGATAACTGGGACAGCTGTCGAAAGTGTGACACTTACAAAGCCCTTGTTTCATATTGAACCAGGTCCTTGTTCTATGCTTTGATCCACTTAACAAATTAACATTTTAAGTCGCCTGCTGCAGCATGTGGAATGTTTATCCGAACTGATTTCTGTTGCCCTGTCCACCCCCCCCCCTTTTTTCCCCCTGCTCCCACTCTCGCTTTTATCTTATTTTTGTCGAAACAATAAAGAATCGTTGGAAACTGCAGCATCCCTTTTTTTCCATTTCCTACCATAGATTTGGAAACTACTCAGATTTTCAAAAAGTGAAAAGAAAACATATTTCTTGTATTTGGCGATAGATCTTTCTCTTTTTGTGCAGCCAAACAATGGAAATAAAGTAATGGGGGTGAGACTGCAATCAGGCTTTTAAATAGGTAAATTTATAATATAAAAAAACAGGGTATTAGTAGGCCTGACAGGACGTAACACAACAGCGAACGTTTCGACAAAGAGCCTTCCTCAACGGACAAATAGTACACACATGAAACGAATAACAAGAAATAATAATTAAAAAAAACACTTAGCTGCGGTGAAATCCAAGCAGTCCAGTAGGGACTGCTTGGATTTCACCGCAGCTAAGTGTTTTTTTATTATTATTTCGTGTTATTCGTTTCATGATCCATTGATCGTTTTTATATTATAAATTTACCAAACAATGGAATTCTCTACCATTACACATCCGTAGTATTCCAACTGCCAAGCTTTTAAAGACTTCACTTAAGACACATCTTTTTTCAAAATTTATTTCACAACGGTTCTGCTAATGATTAACGTAGTTTATGTGTAGATTACTGTCATTTATGTGGTTGCCATTATATGAATGAATGTTTATTTAATACTTATATGTATGTTATTATCTTTATGTAAAGCGCTGTGAACCCAGTCCTTTCTGGGGTACGGCGCTATATAAATTATCAATTTATTATTATTATTATTATTATACAGTTAGCAAGAATTACTGAACTTTCTTGCCCTCACTTTCTCTCCATTCATTTCTCCTAACCCTCCTGTCTACTTTGAGCTTTTGGTACGAATGTATACCATTAATAACAGCGCAATATAAAATATGGCTTTTATTATTTATTTTGACTATTGTAATAATTATAAGGCGGGTGGGTTCTCCTAAAAAAAGATTGATTAGATAATTTTATAGATTATAAAACTCTGAAAAAGTTATTCATATTTTTTTTTCTTCTTTACGTAATCGTTAAGGGTGAAATTGTTTATGTGCTGGCCCTCCTCATTTTATTGTTTTGTGTGAAACTGTTTATATATGCAAGGCCCTTCTACCGGTAACACTTTCCTCATTTCGTTATTGTTTTGTGTGAAACTGTTTATATATGCAAGGCCCTTCTACCGGTAACACTTTCCTCATTTCGTTATTGTTTTGTGTGAAACTGTTTATATATGCAAGGCCCTTCTACCGGTAACACTTTCCTCATTTCGTTATTGTTTTGTGTGAAACTGTTTATATATGCAAGGCCCTTCTACCGGTAACACTTTCCTCATTTCGTTATTGTTTTGTGTGAAACTGTTTATATATGCAAGGCCCTTCTACCGGTAACACTTTCCTCATTTCGTTATTGTTTTGTGTGAAACTGTTTATATATGCAAGGCCCTTCTACCGGTAACACTTTCCTCATTTCGTTATTGTTTCTTGTGTGAAACTGTTTATATATGCAAGGCCCTTCTACCGGTAACACTTTCCTCATTTCGTTATTGTTTCTTGTGTAGCTGTGTACGGTGTATGTGTATGCATGTTTTTATTAGATTGGATTAAAAAGGGTTTGTGCACCGGCACACACAGACCCGAATCTTACATTTCTACTGCATCAGTCACTGTATAGTGAATAGTGTATAGTCCATTCCCAGTCTATGTGTCAAAGAATGGATTCTACTGCATCAGTCACTGTATAGTCCATAGTCCATTAATTAAGGTTGTTAAGACCGCCCGTTTTTGAGGACCGGTTAACCTTTCAAAAAAAGACCGGTTAACCGGTTAGCCGCTCCGTATTTATACAATTTATACCATGTTTAGTGAACCAACAAGAGAATGGATCAAATTTTCCCATCGCGTGCGTCGTCGTTTAATTTGACATCAAAGAGCCCGTGATGTACCGACTCTAGTGTTGCTGTCAAAACAGCGAATTCATCCGCAACAAAGAATTAAACTGTAATGATATTCAATTTTTATATAATAATAGTATTAAAACGGCATATTATAAATTGTTGTCAAGTCAGTTTGTTTTTGAGAACCGGTTAATCATTTTTTAAAAAGCCCGTTTTACTGAAAAGAATATTATTATTATTATTAAGAAAACGCTTTGATTTTGACGTCACGGTCGCTCGCGTGTTGGCTCTGGTATTCTGCCGTAACACAACACAAAATTAACTCCGGGTAATAAGCTAATATACCACGTAATTAGCTAATATACCGACTAAATGAAGTTACGATTAACCAGTCCTGATAAAACGGAGTAAACAGTCATAATAAGATGGAATTTATTTAAATTAAATACCATATTTTGTTTCACTCGTCAACTTGCCAGAATTACGCGCACACGACGACCCCCCCCCCAACCCAATAGGGTGGGGTTTAGGTGGGGTTGAGCTACACTCACCATTTTCCAAGGCATGCTCTGACTCAATTTAAAAAGAAAAGAAAAATGTTCCTTCCCCCCAACCCACTGTAGATGTATAACAGTGGGTGAGGGGAGGAAAGGTGTCTCTTGGCGCGGTCTTGTATTGGCGTGTCAAAGCAAGAGGCTTCCTGTTACGTAAACATCAAAGACATTTCAAGCCTTCTAGCCTCCCCCCACCACCCTCATCCCTAACTAGAAAACTCCGTAACTTGTCCCCACCCCACCCCCGTCCCTTTGAGTTGACCGTGGTTCTCATGAAGCTCTCATACAGTGCCTCGACAACTAAGCAAATTTAAGCATTCCTTAGCCATAGGCGAAGTAGACTAATAGTGATGACGTGTATATTATTTAGATACCAGAATAGGGAGAAAGCGATTTGAAGTCAACTCAACACAACAAAAACAGAACTCCTGGATAAAAAGCTATTACGGATTACGGGCTTATTAAAGTTGCGGGGGGGGGGCCTTATTGAATTTGCGGTTAACCGATCCTGAGTAAATAGGACCGGTCCTGATCCGAGGACCGGCTAACCGGTTAACCGGTTAACCGTTAACAACCTTAAGTCCATTTCAAGTATATGTGTCAAAGAATTGGTTTTACTGCATCAATCACTGTATAGTCCATTCCCAGTCTATGTGTCAAAGAATGGGTTCTACTGTATAGTCCATTCCCAGTCTATGTGTCAAAGAATGGGTTCTACTGTATAGTCCATTCCCAGTCTATGTGTCAAAGAATGGGTTCTACTGTATAGTCCATTCCCAGTCTATGTGTCAAAGAATGGGTTCTACTGTATAGTCCATTCCCAGTCTATGTGTCAAAGAATGGGTTCTACTGTATAGTCCATTCCCTGTCTCCGTGTCAAAGAATGGGTTCTACTGTATAGTCCATTCCCAGTCTATGTGTCAAAGAATGGGTTCTACTGTATAGTCCATTCCCAGTCTATGTGTCAAAGAATGGGTTCTACTGTATAAAAAAAGTAATGGGGGTGAGACTGCAATCAGGCTTTTAAAAAGGTAAATGCATAAAATAAAAACAGGGTATTAGTAGGCCTGACAGGACGTAACACAACAGCGAACGTTTCGGCAAAGAGCCTTCTTCAACGGACAAATAGTACACAAATGAAACGAATAAAACGAAATAATAGAAAAAAACACTTAGCTGCGGTGAAATCCAAGTAGTCCAGTACTGGACTACTTGGATTTCACCGCAGCTAAGTGTTTTTTTCTATTATTTCGTTTTATTCGTTTCATTTGTGTACTATTTGTCCGTTGAAGAAGGCTCTTTGCCGAAACGTTCGCTGTTGTGTTACGTCCTGTCAGGCCTACTAATACCCTGTTTTTATTTTATGCATTTACCGTTCTACTGTATAGTCCATTCCCAGTCTATGTGTCAAAGAATGGGTTCTACTGTATAGTCCATTCCCAGTCTATGTGTCAAAGAATGGGTTCTACTGCATCGGTCAAAGGTACAGTCCATTCCCAGTCTCTGTGTGGAAGCATGTACGTAGTTTGATATAGGATGACTGAATGCATCATAACACGAGGTGAGTGGGACCACCGGTTGGCCATCAGATATAGTCATGTTAATAGGGTCAACTTTTGTCACGGCCCGTGTTATGGCAGATACGAGCCGCTGATGTGTTTGTTAGTGCGTTTGTTTGGGATAGCCACGTAACGTGTTAGCGGGTAACTCTTTAAGTGCATTTGTTTGGGATAGCCACGTAACGTGTTAGCGGGTAACTCTTTAAGTGCGTTTGTTTGGGATAGCCACGTAACGTGTTAGTGGGTAACTCTTTAAGTGCGTTTGTTTGGGATAGCCACGTAACGTGTTAGTGGGTAACTCATTTAGTGCATTTGTTTGGGATAGCCACGTAACGTGTTAGCGGGTAACTCTTTAAGTGCGTTTGTTTGGGATAGCCACGTAACATGTTAGAGGATAACTGAGTTAGTGCGATTGTTTTGGTTAGACACATGATGTGTTTTGAAATGTGTGTTACTTGATTAATTCAATGATGCAACTGAAACGGAGCAGTCCTCGAGGTGAGTTACTTACCTTACAAGAACTATTCACTTAGCGTCGATGTTGTATGAAAATGATACATATGTGTATACGTGTTTGCTAGAGATGTTGTATGAAAATGATACATATGTGTATACGTCATACGTGTTTGCTAGAATATGTTCTTTGGAATAGACTTCTTCGAAAACCATTCCTGGATCTAAAACGGGTTTTCCTGTTAGCTCAAGTGTCAGGACTGACCGATCACATCAATACTTAATCATGCTGTCTACGCCAGTTTATTATCCTGATCTACTCATGAACAGTAAGTTTGGGAAATAAGTAGTCGAGAAATGGACCCATGGGAGCGGTGCACACAAATACTTGAATTACCTTATTCAGCCCCTCTTTGTTCTATTGTCTGGGCTAGATGCAGTGGTTTGGTTATTGTTAGGGTTCTGTGTCTCATTGTTCTACTGTGTGGGCAAGATGCAGTGGTTTGGTTATTGTTAGGGTTCTGTGTCTCATTGTTCTACTGTGTGGGCAAGATGCAGTTGTTTGGTTATTGTTAGGGTTCTGTGCCTCACTGTTCTACTGTGTGGGCAAGATGCAGTGGTTTGGTTATTGTTAGGGTTCTGTGTCTCATTGTTCTACTGTGTGGGCAAGATGCAGTTGTTTGGTTATTGTTAGGGTTCTGTGCCTCACTGTTCTACTGTGTGGGCAAGATGCAGTGGTTTGGTTATTGTTAGGGTTCTGTGTCTCACTGTTCTACTGTGTGGGCAAGATGCAGTGGTTTGGTTATTGTTAGGGTTCTGTGTCTCATTGTTTTACTGTGTAGACAAGATGCAGTGGTTAGGTTATTGTTAGGGTTCTGTGTCTCATTGTTCTACTGTGTGGGCAAGATGCAGTGGTTTGGTTATTGTTAGGGTTCTGTGTCTCATTGTTTTACTGTGTAGACAAGATGCAGTGGTTTGGTTATTGTTAGGGTTCTGTGTCTCATTGTTCTACTGTGTGGGCAAGATGCAGTGGTTTGGTTATTGTTAGGGTTCTGTGTCTCATTGTTCTACTGTGTGGGCAAGATGCAGTGGTTTGGTTATTGTTAGGGTTCTGTGTCTCATTGTTCTACTGTGTGGGAAAGATGCAGTGGTTTGGTTATTGTTAGGGTTCTGTGTCTCATTGTTCTACTGTGTGGGCAAGATGCAGTGGTTTGGTTATTGTTAGGGTTCTGTGTCTCATTGTTCTACTGTGTGGGCAAGATGCAGTGGTTTGGTTATTGTTAGGGTTCTGTGTCTCATTGTTTTACTGTGTAGACAAGATGCAGTGGTTTGGTTATTGTTAGGGTTCTGTGTCTCATTGTTCTACTGTGTGGGCAAGATGCAGTGGTTTGGTTATTGTTAGGGTTCTGTGTCTCATTGTTCTACTGTGTGGGCAAGATGCAGTGGTTTGGTTATTGTTAGGGTTCTGTGTCTCATTGTTCTACTGTGTGGGCAAGATGCAGTGGTTTGGTTATTATTAGGGTTCTGTGTCTCATTGTTTTACTGTGTAGACAAGATGCAGTTGTTTGGTTATTGTTAGGGTTCTGTGTCTCATTGTTCTACTGTGTGGGCAAGATGCAGTTGTTTGGTTATTGTTAGGGTTCTGTGTCTCATTGTTCTACTGTGTGGGCAAGATGCAGTGGTTTGGTTATTGTTAGGGTTCTGTGTCTCATTGTTCTACTGTGTGGGCAAGATGCAGTGGTTTGGTTATTGTTGGGGTTCCTTGTCTCATTGTTCTACTGTGTGGGCAAGATGCAGTGGTTTGGTTATTGTTAGGGTTCTGTGTCTCATTGTTCTGCTGCAGGGGTTCCCAACCTTTTTGTACTCTAGAGGACATTCTAAAATATCGGTAGGGTGGCGGGCACCACCTATTGTTAATCGAAAAACTCCTTCCATAACTTCTCATTTTCCCATAATTTATTTTCCTATATTCATAATTTATTAATAAATAATAAACAAAAATGTTTCACAATAATACAATTATTATTCAAATATCATACACACAGAGAAATGCATTTCAAAACGTAAAAAAAGTAAAAAGAAACACAAATTCAAAGAAAACATTTCTTTAAAAAATAAAATATCATTATGTCAATGTAATATTTGGCATTGCATATCACTGGCCAGTGCCTCATAATTAGGAGAGTATGACAATAATTCTGCTAGCAAACAATCATAAAGATGCTCATTGGTGAGTCGAGATCTATATCTTGATTTTGTTAAGTTCATGTTGGAAAACAATGTTTCGCATAAATATGTCGAACCGAAAAATGATTCAATTTTATATGCAGCTTTTTAAAAAATGTGAACTTTTCTCTGTCCACTGTATTCCAAAAGTCCTCTGATATTAAGGATTTTTAGCAAAATATCATTCTTAAGGTCCAAAATTTCTAACTCTAATTCTTCTGTCTTACCTTGAACAAAATCTGCAATACATGCGGTCATTTCCATTACATTTATTTGGCAAGTAAAAGGATTGGTACAGATGGAAACAATTGGCTCGATATGTGTAAACTGCAAAAATCTATCTTCAAACTGTTTTTTTAACACTTGAAGATTCTTAATAAATAAGTAACCGTTTAATTCATTGTTACCTAGCATTTTCTTTATATGTGGCAAATGCACGAGACAATTAATCTGCAGATGTGATATCAACAAATCGAATTTAGCTTTAAATGACTTTACAGAGCTTATCATTTCAGCTATGTTTTTGTCTTAAATTTCCCTGCAACTACAAATTTAAAGAGTTCAACTTTTCCATGATGTCTGTGAGAAATCCCAATTCAATCAGCCAGCGAGAGTCAGCTAGTTCATCATAATTTTCCTTTTTTGAGGCCCCTATCCTATTAATTTGTGAACGATTCCGGATCTGTGTATGTCGTCAACTTTTTCAAAACGCTCGTAAACACGTTTTCTGACTTGCTAGAGTGCTGAAATTTTCACAGCAGGTTTGGTTTATGGGGAGGATTAAGCTATTAAATTTTCAGATCGATCGAATGTAACATAATTAAATTAATGCATTTTTAGTTTATCTCTATATGTAGCGGCCAGCTTTTCTTGACATTTTACGCGTCGCGCTGAGTTAAGTTCAGCCATCCGTGACCAAACTTTTCCCTACCCCCTCCGTTTTACAGCAAGGGGGATTTAAGGCAATCTCAGTCTGTAAATATTTGTCGCGTTTAAGCATGATCAATACTTTTTAGTTATGTCTCATATATATGTCTCATATATAAGGGATTTATAGTCAAAAACTTTGTTTTTACGGGGTTGTTTAAAGAGTTTAAATTTTCATGAATGAATTTAAGTTTGACAAATCTTTTGTTAACGCGTAAAAGTAGAAAATAAAATGAACAAAAAATTTTTTTTAAAAAAAGATGAGGCCCAGCTGCAGTGAGGAATGTATAATCTCGCATGAAAAAGCAGAAAATAATTGTTTAGTCACAAACTAAGTAGTCACACAGGGGGACTCAGAACTCTAAGTTTTATTGATATTTATTGTGATCAATTGAGGGATTTAATGTGAGATATAAAATTTGATTAACTAACACAAAAGTTCTGAGTCCCCCTTGTGTGACTACTTAGTTTGTGACTAAAAAAATATTTTCTGCTTTTTCATGCGAGATTCTACATTCCTCACTGCAGCTGAGCCTCATCTTTTTAAAAAAAGTTTTTTTGTTCATTTTATTATCGATTATGAAGCCAACGTACTTCAGTATGCAGAAAAAGGACATGTTCTTTATCTTCAGTATCTTCTAACAGGGCCTTGAAAAGTCGATGTTGCAAAGGAGCTGCTTGAATAGAATTGATTATTTTTGTAACTATTTTCATAACGTTTTCAAATGTCAATATTTTACAACACAGAGATTCCTGGGGGATAATACAGTGGTAGGACATAAAGTTTGAAAATGATTCATCCTTATTGCAGAGGTCAATAAATTCTTTGTTATTACCTACCATCTGGTGCCCCATCGGTGGTATCGAAGACAGCTTGTGCAAAGGCATATTTATTGACTTGGCGTGTGTTCTGAATGTCTCGAGATATAATTCTCTACGTCACCCAACCATGCGGGACACCACGCACCCACGGCGAAACTCTAACCCTCCTCCCGTCCCCTTCACCAAAGCGATTATGTGCGAACGAGCATGAAGAATGACCCTCGCTGGGGTTGACCAATGTCTTGAGACCAACAATAGTCCTTGCGTTCACTTGCATTGTGCCTTCACAGAATAACGTGAGATTCGTAGTGTACTGGTTATCACGTCCGCCTTATACGGGGAAGCTCCTGTGTTCAAGCCCCAGCGAAAACATTGTTTTTTTTTAAATTTAGAAAAATGTCTGTTTGTGCCCGTTCTTTTACCCCTTATTTCCAACATGGCTGACCCTCGCTAGGGTCGGCCAATCACAATTTATGGTAAGCAAGGTAATGTGGTAAAGGGTGGTGGGCAGGTAGATAACCACAGTGCAAATGTCTCGAAACCAACAATGAGTCGGCAGTTCAAAACCGACGTTCACTCACATTGTTTTGATTTCTTCGTGCTGTAGTTTGTGTCCGTTCTTTCTCCATTTTCTTTGCACTCTCCATGAGCAAGTCTGCGGTGTATGCTACGCCGTGGGGTATCTAGTGTATTATAAATATCCTCACCCTTTGTCTGTCCTTTCATATGTAATATTAGCAACATATCCTCTTTTACTGTGAAGTTACTAAATACCATTCTCACCATAACTGTGCGGTGTCTGATATATCTTTTGACTCGTCGAATTGTAGCGAGAACCAGTCACATATTTCTAAGTCAGTCTTTAACTGAGTTTTTATGTCTGTTGAAATTTCATGTATTCTTCTTGTGACGGTGTTATTTGACAAATGTAAGTCTTGTATCGCTGAGACAATCTCACGTTTGTTAGAAAGTCCATCAAACAATCGCCACCAGTCAAAATTAGTTCCTTAAACAACTCAACATCAATTTCTTCTTTTTTGCGTGCATGTGAGAACTTTTGAAAGAAGCAATGGTGGCCTTTTTAGAATTGTCCGAATGACTAGTGAAAACAGTCAGTTGTGCGGTTAGACTTGATTTTAGTTGACTTATTTTTCTTTCTTACTTCAGATTTAAGTGGATAATTCACATCAAAAATGGCATGAATTATCTGAAAGTGTCGTTCAACATTATGTTTTTTCGGCACTGCAATTCTACTACCACACAACAAACAAAAGCATTTATTTTTCAAATTATGGACAGTCCATAAAGTACATCACGCTATTTTTTACCATTCTTAACTCCCCCCTGTCACAAACTGTCACAAATCTCGGAAACCCCCCCCTTTAAAGTACGTCACACTTTCGAACAAAAATGTTGTTTTTTATTAACAAAATAATTAAAATTTAATATAAAACACCGTGACGTCACACATTGCCGGACCCCCCTCCCCCTGTCACAAACTGTCACACTTTCTTACACCCCCTCCCCCCCTCTGGAGCGTGACATACTTTATGGTCGGCCCCTTAAGGAAACAATATGATTCCTCCCAGTCAGTGTTTAAATTATAGGTTCGTTGTCTTTTACTCTGTCCACTCATTTTAAGGGCTAAAAGAAAAATGAATAGTAATTGAACTACAATATAATATCAAAGTTATAGCGCAAGTCTGTACTACATTAAATGCATACATGTATTATAACAAGGACTATAACTATCCCCACAATCATAATAGATTATAGCTTATTAAGATAATAGATTACGCACCTCGCTTTTAGCCTGTTAAAAATTTTCTGAAGGAATATGCAAACATATGAACGTATTTAATAAACCTAGGCACTCACAAATATTAAAACTATAACAAATAAATAAAAATAATTCACATTTTTAATTAATCTTTATGAAAACATTCTGTCTCTGTCGAATAGTGGTGGGCGCCATGGTGCCCGCGGGCATGGGGTTGGGAACCTCTGTTCTACTGTGTGGGCTTTATGAAGTGGTTTGGTTATTATTAGGGTTATGTGTCTCATTGTTTTACTGTGTGGGCTTTATGCAGTTGTTTGGTTATTGTTAGGGTTCTGTGTCTCATTATTCTACTGTGTGGTTTGGTTATTTCTGGTACATAGAGAAGAAAGATTAAGCACATAGATTAACTCCTGAAAAACCAATGCAACTGATGGCATGTCTCAATAATCAAATCTAGATAATAGCAGCTAGTTAACTGGATTTAAAATAAAACATATCAAACTGATCTTGACTTTAACTTCTTTAGTGAAACTTCAATATATTGTCATTTGACTCAAAATAATCATTTTTATGTTTTTATTTACAGATCATCCTTCCACTATTGACATGCTCTGGTGAGAAAGTTGACACTCCTTCAGGGTTGTAGGTGAAGGTCATTGTGATGACAAGGTTACTTAGCATGCGGATCAAAAGGTTGCACTTTGTCCTGCTGTTTGGCTTAGTGTTCTTGCTATGGAACTTCATCACCTACTACACCATCACTACCAAACCTCGATTACTGGTCAGTTGTGCTCATATATTCATTTTCTTTTATTAAAATTAAAGACAATCTTCCCTCTTGAAAATCTTGTGTGGGTGGCCTATTACACCATCACTACCAAACCTCCATTACTAGTCAGTTGGGCTGATATTTTAATTTACTTTTATTTAAGAAACTCTTTCCCCTTGCAAATCTTGCTTGGGTGGCCTGTGTCAAATCTTTTGTGGGTGGCCTGTGTCAAATCTTGTGTGGGTGGCCTGTGTCAAATCTTGTGTGGGTGGCCTGTGTCAAGTCTTGTGTGGGTGGCCTGTGTCAAATCTTGTGTGGGTGGCCTGTGTCAAATCTTTTGTGGGTGGCCTGTGTCAAATCTTGTGTGGGTGGCCTGTTTCAAATCTTGTGTGGGTGGCCTGTGTCAAATCTTGTGTGGGTGGCCTGTTTCAAATCTTGTTTGGGTGGTCTGAGTCAAATTTTGTTTTGGCGGCCTGTGTCACATCTTGTTGATATCACATGACTGTTCACTTAAGGAGTTGAGTATTCATCATGCCTTTCAGTTAATGACACACACAATGATGTCACTATTTAACAAAGCAGGGTATGGTTTTAAAATTTGGACCTTGTCAAAAAGTCAGAGATCGTTAAATGATTATTTAAATGTAAGCATTTGTTAACACTAAAAATTTGTAAATGAAAAAAAAAGCAATGTAGTGAGAGAAAAGAAATTAAAATGTCTTAAAAGGTATTACTTAAAGAAAATAAAATAGAACAGGGAGTACAGTCGAACCCACTTACCTCGAGCTCGGTTAGCTTGACCACCCCACTAACTCGACGTTATTTATTGGAACCGCCAAATTCTCTCTTTGTCTTAGCATTTTTTCATCGGCTAATTCGATTTTTCTAAGTCGCCGAAACCTATTACCTCGCACAAAAGAGGGCCAAATTTGCAACTTAATGTTGCTTAGCTCGATCCTCGTCGGTTGGTCCATCAATGCACTCTGGCATTTTTAGTTCAAAACAGTGTTGACATCTCGCTTTCTTCGAGACTTCCGGCTATTGTGTGATTCTACGAGATTTCAATAAAAATTACCAGATGTTTTGCGTGTGTGAATTATTAGTTTGACGTGTATCCATGGAGTATGTATTCACCCGAGGTACTGGACAATCGCGTTAGAGATCGTTAATCGTCGTTATTTCGCAGTGCATGTTATATTATTATTAAACTTAATTCATTTTCTGATGTATTAATCATTTTATTTTTTAAGATAAACGAATATCTTTAGAAATGAAATTAAAGGTTTGTATCGAGAATGGACGGTGGTTTTTATTTAATCAAATAAAAAAATTATTATTCTTTTAAAAGTTTGTTGTTGCTTTGTTACCAGTAAGATACGTGACTGTGACTAACACGCGCATGACGATGAAATCAAATCATTTCTGATAAGGAATGATTTTTAAAAAATTTCGCTTAGACTTAGTCTTAGTTGCCGGCCGATATCTAACACACAGCCACAGCGTGCTGTGATCTATGGTCAAGGCCACAATAGTTTTATTTATATTACAAGTTTGATTGACTGAGGAAATTCGAGAGCGTTCTGATAGTAACAGATATCTGCACGTCAAAAGCATTAAACTTAAAATTACCATATTGATTTGTTTTTTTGTATTTTAAACTCGCTGATGCGAGCGGCTGAGGCGAGGCGAAAAATTTTACCTTTTAACGCATGCACAGACAATTATAAACTGGTAACGTTTTTTTAATTAAATGGAATCGAAACATACCACAGAGACGTAATCAAAGTCCTTTACTTCGGCATAAATATATATATATAAATAATAAAATATCTATATAAAAACTCCCGATTAGTCATAACTTTTCCCGACTTTCAAGGCCGATAATTTTTTTTCAGAATTCCCGACTTTTTCCCGTTTTCCTGAGTGGGAACCATGGTTATATTTAAATTTTAAATGGTCCTTAAAAACGAAGGGTCATTACAACCTCAGGAAAGAGTGAAGAAATATTAGCGTTCCGATACGATTCCGATTAATCGTCCCATCACTAATTAACGCTAACTAATTAATCATGAACATAAAGAAATTTCAAGCACATGTTAATATTTTGTTGCCATATTGGTTTTTGTTTGAACTCGATCATCGGTTATGTCTACGCCATTTTTCATACCCCAACACCGTCGACTTAACCGGTTTCGACTGCATTACAAAATTTTTTTTAAAAAATTAATTGAATCACATTTAACTTTTGTCTGCATTCAATTTCAATCTTCATCTACTCTTGTGCACTCTTTCTTGACCTAATTTGTTTTAATAAATTTTAATTAATTTTTTTAAAGTATAACATCTTAAAAATAATTTTTAACTGTTTTAATTACAAATATTTTAAAATGTTGATTTCTATCTGGTCAAAATTGTCTATATACATGTATATATTCCTTATCATTTAGGTTAACATTACTATTTTGATAGTTATAGGCATTAATGATATGTTAATTTAAATAATAGTTTCAGCTTATTTGTGTCTATTTTATTTTGAAACTAGCTTACCCATAGTGTTTTGTAATGATCTCAGAAGAAAAGAAATTCAAATTCATTGACTGGAAATTAAAAAAAACATTATGCCAGAAACGTTCAGGGGAGTGTGCTCAAAAACTTATCAAAATTTCATGGTGGTCTGATGAATCAAATTTATACTAGAAATTGTCTAGTGCTTTGCAGCGGGAGTGTGCTCAACAACTTCTCAAAGTTTCATAGTGGTCGGATGAATAAAATTCTATTTATATTTAACTTGTATAAGAGGAAAAAATAAACATTCTGGTCCCCTGATATCCAATAAGTGGTGATATATACCAAAAAAAAATATTCCAGAAATCTTTGCTGGAGTGTACTCAACAACTTCCTCAAGTTTTATGTTGTTCGAATCAATGGTGCTGGCAGCACATGTTTAAAATAACTTTTTATAGCTGTTTGGTATTTAAAAAAACTTTTAATAAACCATGTTTGATCTAGAGCCATCCATTAAACCAGTAGCTGATGTTTGATCTAGAGCCATCCATTAAACCAGTAGCTGATGTTTGATCTAGAGCCATCCATTAAACCAGTAGCTGATGTTTGATCTAGAGCCATCCATTAAACCAGTAGCTGATGTTTGATCTAGAGCCATCCATTAAACCAGTAGCTGATGTTTTAAATAATTTTTATGAAGCTTATATTAGGGAAAAACAAATATTTTGACCCAAGGCGCCCAAAGTTATCTCCTGGACACAGTGGGTACAGAGCTCAGGCCAAGGAAATCAGGTCGACTTAGCTCCTGAAGAGTTTGCTACAAGAGCTAAGGCCAACGAAATCCGGTTAAATTAGCTCCTAGAGACAGTGACAAAAAAGCTCATACCAAAGAAAAAAGGTTAACTAAGCTCCTGGGGACAGAGCTATATACATGTATATATTCCTTATCATTTAGGTTTAACTTAGCTCATGGAGACAGTGGCAACAGAGCTCAGACCAAAGAAATCAGGTTAACTTAGCTCATGGAGACAGTGGCAACAGAGCTCAGACCAAAGAAATCAGGTTAACTTAGCTCATGGAGACAGTGGCAACAGAGCTCAGACCAAAGAAATCAGGTTTAACTTAGCTCATGGAGACAGTGGCAACAGAACTCAGACCAAAGAAATCAGGTTTAACTTAGCTCATGGAGACAGTGGCAATAGAGCTCAGACCAAAGAATCAGGTTAGCTTAGCTCACGGAGACAGTGGCAACAGAACTCAGACCAAAGAAATCAGTTTTAACTTAGCTCATGGAGACATTGGCAACAGAGCTAAGACCAAAGAAATAAGGTTTAACTTAGCTCATGGAGACAGTGGCAACAGAGCTCAGACCAAAGAAATCAGGTTAACTTAGCTCATGGAGACAGTGGCAACAGAGCTCAGACCAAAGAAATCAGTTTTAACTTAGCTCCTGGAGACAGTGGCAACAGAGCTCAGACCAAAGAAATCAGGTTAACTTAGCTCATGGAGACAGTGGCAACAGAGCTCAGAGCAAAGAAATCAGGTTAACTTAGCTCATGGAGACAGTGGCAACAGAGCTCAGAGCAAAGAAATCCGGTTTAACTTAGCTCATGGAGACATTGGCAACAGAGCTCAGACCAAAGAAATCAGGTTAGCTTAGCTCCTGGAGACAGTGGCAACAGAGCTCAGACCAAAGAAATCAGGTTTAACTTAGCTCATGGAGACAGTGGCAACAGAGCTCAGACCAAAGAAATCAGGTTTAACTTAGCTCATGGAGACAGTGGCAACAGAGCTCAGACCAAAGAAATCAGGTTTAACTTAGCTCATGGAGACAGTGGCAACAGAGCTAAGACCAAAGAAATCAGGTTAGCTTAGCTCCTGGAGACAGTGGCAACAGAGCTCAGACCAAAGAAATCAGGTTAACTTAGCTCATGGAGACAGTGGCAACAGAGCTCAGACCAAAGAAATCAGGTTAACTTAGCTCATGGAGACAGTGGCAACAGAGCTCAGACCAAAGAAATCAGTTTTAACTTAGCTCATGGAGACAGTGGCAACAGAGCTCAGACCAAAGAAATCAGTTTTAACTTAGCTCATGGAGACAGTGGCAACAGAGCTCAGACCAAAAATCAGGTTTAACTTAGCTCATGGAGACCGTGGCAACAGAGCTCAGACCAAAGAAATCAGGTTAGCTTAGCTCACGGAGACAGTGGCAACAGAACTCAGACCAAAGAAATCAGGTTTAACTTAGCTCATGGAGACAGTGGCAACAGAGCTCAGACCAAATAAATCAGGTTAACTTAGCTCATGGAGACAGTGGCAACAGAGCTCAGACCAAAGAAATCAGGTTTAACTTAGCTCATGGAGACAGTGGCAACAGAGCTCAGACCAAAGAAATCAGGTTTAACTTAGCTCCTGGATACAGTGGCAACAGAGCTCAGACCAAAGAAATCAGGTTTAACTTAGCTCCTGGAGACAGTGGCAACAGAGCTCAGACCAACGAAATCAGTTTTAACTTAGCTCCTGGAGACAGTGGCAACAGAGCTCAGACCAAAGAAATCAGTTTTAACTTAGCTCATGGAGACAGTGGCAACAGAGCTCAGACCAAAAATCAGGTTTAACTTAGCTCATGGAGACCGTGGCAACAGAGCTCAGACCAAAGAAATCAGGTTAGCTTAGCTCACGGAGACAGTGGCAACAGAGCTCAGACCAAAGAAATCAGTTTTAACTTAGCTCATGGAGACAGTGGCAACAGAGCTCAGACCAAAGAAATCAGTTTTAACTTAGCTCATGGAGACAGTGGCAACAGAGCTCAGACCAAAAATCAGGTTTAACTTAGCTCATGGAGACCGTGGCAACAGAGCTCAGACCAAAGAAATCAGGTTTAACTTAGCTCCTGGAGACAGTGGCAACAGAGCTCAGACCAAAGAAATCATTTTATCGTAGCACTTTGAGATGTACCATCAACTCCCTGAATTTCCTGTACAAGAATATTGTATGCAAGCATCAGTCACATCAGCCAAGTTTAAGCACAAATTTTGTGATTAAAACTAATTTCGTAAATTTTGTTTTTATCTGTAAAGCCATTACAATGGTAAATATGTGTATATTAGCTTCACTTTGACCTACATAAATTGTTACACGACAAGATATGTTTAAATTCTGCATCATTGTCCAGATTTTTACTTCTAACAATTTACCAGCGTCAATGTTAAGTTTTAATTGGAACTGTTATTCGGTAAAATTAAAAAAGCCATACCCTTGCAAACAGTATGACAATTTTCAGTTCCATGTAGTCATGAAGTCATCATTCTTCCATCTAGATATTGCTGGTGCTGTATGATGAAGTCATCTTTCTTCGATCTAGATATTGCTGGTGCTGTATGATGAAGTCATCTTTCTTCGATCTAGGTATTGCTGGTGCTGTATGATGAAGCCATCTTTCTTCCATCTAGGTATTGCTTGTGCTGTATGATGAAGCCATCGTTCTTTGATCTAGGTATTGCTGGTGCTGTATGATGAAGCCATCGTTCTTCCATCTAGGTATTGCTTGTGCTGTATGATGAAGTCATCTTTCTTCCATCTAGGTATTGCTGGTGCTGTATGATGAAGCCATCGTTCTTTGATCTAGGTATTGCTGGTGCTGTATGATGAAGCCATCTTTCTTCCATCTAGGTATTGCTTGTGCTGTATGATGAAGCCATCGTTCTTCCAGCTAGGTTTTGTTTGTGCTGTATTACTTTGAACTTTTCCCATCATCTCTTTTTGCATTACATCCACAGGCTGCAGACAAGGAGAAAGACCTCACAGGCAAGCTGCTTGCTCTGGAGAAGGAAATGGGTAAGCAGTTGGAGGAGAACAAAAAACTGCTGGAAAACCTGAAGCACCTGAAGGAGAAAAGAGCCAGTAGGTTGACATGCTTGGCTTGTAACAATCAAAGGGTTGGTTGCTGCGTCAAGGAATGGGTTTCGGGTGGGATGGCTGCACCAAGGAATGGGTTTAGGGTGGGATGGCTGCGTCAAGGAATGGGTTTGGGGTAGGATAGCTGCGTCAAGGAATGGGTTTGGGGTGGGATGGCTGCGTCAAGGAATGGGTTTAGGGTGGGATGGCTGCGCCAAGGAATGGGTTTGGGGTGGTAAAGGGGTGAGGTGCTGAGTCAAAGAATGGGTTGGTGTCTTAGAAAGGTAAACAATCTAGATAACTGAGGGACAAAGTTTGTTTTGTTTGTTCTGAAAGAGCTAGGCCATGCGTAAACCTGATTTATTTCACAGGCTATATATTTTTTTACCCAGGTATTGAAAAACTAGCTTGAAAAACAGTTGTTTTTTATTATTCTTAAATGTATGCAATGTAATTGAAAGCTATTGCTTTTATTTATGTTTTTGTTAAATAGACCAGCATATATAATGAAAACTATATCCCTTACATCTGTTTTCAATTAATAGCCCAGCATATATAACAAAAACTATAGCCCTTACTTACGTTTTCAGTTAATAGACCAGTATATATAATGAAAGCTATAGCCTTTACTCATTTTTCCATGAAATGTACCAGGATTTATTGATGTTTTGTAATTTAGAATTTTGAATGTTTTCCAGACAATTAAATACATATTTCATCTATTGGTTCAAGATTTATTTTAAGAAATTTACTATAAAACCGTTTTAAGGAATGTAAAATTATATGAATCAAACATTTTATTAATGGTTCTTTATGTAACTCTTCTGTAATTTGAACCTTAAACCCTAACACCAGAAAACACCAGAATATCGCTGCCAAATTTACACTTTTTAAAAATTTTAGTGGCATCTAAGAAACTGTGGAGAAACAAATACTAGCGTGTAAAAAAAAATTTTTTTTTAAAATGCAGGTTATTTGTTATTGTGCAATATATAATACTCCAAAGTTACAGTTTTTCTTCCTAAATACTTTTGTATTTCAGTGAGACAAGAAACTGTTTCAGAGAATTCTGACCCACTGGCGGCCAAACCTGAAGTCCATATTCCAAAGGGAGACAAGGAGGGCATCCTGCCTGTTCTCATGATAGCCTGTGATAGAGTTACTGTGAAGAGAGCTTTGGATAAACTACTGGAGTAAGTGATAATAATAACATATTCCAAAGGGAGACAAGGAGGGCATCCTGCCTGTTCTCATGATAGTCTGTGATAGAGTTACTGTGAAGAGAGCTTTGGATAAACTACTGGAGTAAGTGATAATAATGACATATTCCAAAGGGAGACAAGGAGGGCATCCTGCCTGTTCTCATGATAGCCTGTGATAGAGTTACTGTTAAGAGAGCTTTGGATAAACTACTGGAGTAAGTAAAAATAATAATAACATATTCCAAAGGGAGACAAGGAGGGCATCCTCCCTGTTCTAATGATAGCCTGTGATAGAGTTACTGTGAAGAGAGCTTTGGATAAACTACTAGAGTAAGTGATAATAATGATATATCCAAAGGGAGACAAGGAGGGCATCCTGCCTGTTCTCATGATAGAGTTACTGTGAAGAGAGCTTTGGATAACGCTGGTACACTGGTAACAATAACATCTTAGATATAATAGACAGAACGTTTAATGTGCATCCTTAAATCTAATCATAATACTCATATAAAGTATTGCCTTCAAGCCTTGGATGAAGCACGTATGAAAGATTTAGCTTGAAAATAACAACTCTAAAAACTGATGCTTCGGCCAAATGCAGACAATAATAAAATAACAATGGATTCAATTTTACAAATTATAATTCTTTATAATTTCAATGTAAATACTAAACATGTTTCTAACAAATTGATATTGCTATGAATGAGAAATTTAAATATTAATTACACCTCTGTCACATTTCTTTTAATATCTATTAAATTTAAGTAGCCAGGCTTTTATTTTGAAGGCCTTGTTCACACTCTTGAAATATATCTTATATCTAATTGTTTTACTTACGTACCTTGTTTGTTGGATGCTATTTTAGAAGAAGCTGCGACTGTGTATAAAAGTTTGGCTAATAAAGTGAACAAGAGGTCAAACCCTGTAGGAAATATTATCTACAAGTACAGTGGGGCCCGCTGTACTAAGAAATAGTGAGCTTCAAAAGTCAACTTTGAAATAAACATTTCTCTTGTCCATATTCACCCCTATTTCCTAACCATCTCTTAATTTTTAAGTTTTCTTCCATTTAGAAGGAGATATAAAAAATTGTGAGAACTTAAGTGCACGAAGTTATGTTAAGACCCGGGTTCCCAACCTATGGCTCGCGACCCCCTTAATGTACAAGTTGGCAACTTCCCATAAAACCCTTCGCGACCCCCAAGCTTGGGGGTTGCCAACTTGTACATTCGGCTAAAACATTATTTGCTATAATGCAATTTTGCACTGCTAAATTCGTACTCGTACATATAAATCAATTTTGCACCAAATGCCTAATAGAGAAGTTATAAAACCTTATTAAAAATGCCTTTTTCAATTGCATGGGGGTCGGGGATCACATGACTTTGATAAAAAGGGAATGCCACCCGAAAGAAGTTGAGAACCTATGTGTTAAGATAACATGATTTCACTGCAAGCCCTGTTTATATACAACTTCAATATGATATCATTGCCACGGCTTCATTGATATACATACTGATTTTTTAAAAATGTTATTTATATACAAATATATTGTTTTCTCTGACGCTAGTTTGAGTTAAAATTCTTTTATTTCAGGTATCGACCATCAGCCTCCAAATTCCCGATCATAGTAAGTCAGGACTGCGGACATGCCCAGACAGCCGAGGTCATACAGTCATATGTCATATCCCATAACATTACACACATAAAAGTAAGTTGTGTTGGAGTGAACACATGTTCAATAATTTGATTTAGGTGTATTTAGTCTAGTCATGTTGGACACATGTTCAAATAATTTGATTGAGGTGTATTTAGTCTAGTCATGTTGGACACATGTTCAATAATTTGATTTAGGTGTATTTAGTCTAGTCATGTTGGACACATGTTCAATAATTTGATTGAGGTGTATTTAGTCTAGTCATGTTGGACACATGTTCAAATAATTTGATTGAGGTGTATTTAGTCTAGTCATGTTGGACACATGTTCAAATAATTTGATTGAGGTGTATTTAGTCTAGTCATGTTGGACACATGTTCAAATAATTTGATTGAGGTGTATTTAGTCTAGTCATGTTGGACACATGTTCAATAATTTGATTTAGGTGTATTTAGTCTAGTCATGTTGGACACATGTTCAATAATTTGATTGAGGTGTATTTAGTCTAGTCATGTTGGACACATGTTCAAATAATTTGATTGAGGTGTATTTAGTCTAGTCATGTTGGACACATGTTCAAATAATTTGATTGAGGTGTATTTAGTCTAGTCATGTTGGACACATTTTCAAATAATTTGATTGAGGTGTATTTAGTCTAGTCATGTTGGACACATGTTCAATAATTTGATTTAGGTGTATTTAGTCTAGTCATGTTGGACACATGTTCAATAATTTTATTTAGGTGTATTTAGTCTAGTCATGTTGGACACATTTTCAATAATTTGATTGAGGTGTATTTAGTCTAGTCATGTTGGACACATGTTCACTAATTTGATTTAGGTGTATTTAGTCTAGTCATGTTGGACACATTGTCAATAATTTGATTTAGGTGTATTTAGTCTAGTCATGTTGGACACATGTTCAAATAATTTGATTTAGGTGTATTTAGTCTAGTCATGTTGGACACATGTTCAAATAATTTGATTTAGGTGTATTTAGTCTAGTCATGTTGGACTCATGTTCAAATAATTTGATTTAGGTGTATTTAGTCTAGTCATGTTGGACTCATGTTCAAATAATTTGATTTAGGTGTATTTAGTCTAGTCATTTTAAAACAAAATTTAATGTATGTGCATACATTTTTAAAACATTACCCAATGTTAAATGCTCATATTTGTTTTGTTTTCTGACAATATTTAAACCAGGCTTGGGGGGGGGGATAAGGCATAAAAAAACTAACACAACATTGTTTAATTTGTTTCTTTCATTTTTTTTCTTGAATAAACATTAATTGTGTTAGATTGTCAAATTATTTGATTACATTCTAGCCTACTATATTACTTTATTTCAAAATAACAAACATTTAAAGTTCTGTGATATAAATTTATACAAGGGAAAATGTTCAAAAAGATGACAGATGTGCTGAACAAGTAACTCATGGAAATTGTTGAATAAACTTGAAAGATTCATTGAACAAGTAACTCATGGAAATTGTTGAATAAACTTGAAAGATTCATTGAACAAGTAACTCATGGAAATTGTTGAATAAACTTGAAAGATTCATTGAACAAGTAACTCATGGAAATTGTTGAATAAACTTGAAAGATTCATTGAACAAGTAACTCATGGAAATTGTTGAATAAACTTGAAAGATTCATTGAACAAGTAACTCATGGAAATTGTTGAATAAACTTGAAAGATTCATTGAACAAGTAACTCATGGAAATTGTTGAATAAACTTGAAAGATTCATTGAACAAGTGACTCATATTTAAAAACATGAAAGATTTGTTGAAAACATTCTTTAAAAATGAAATAGAAAATCTGTTTCCAAAATTATATTCTCTAAACTCAAACTAAGAATTCTAAAACATGATCAGATCTGGTAATAGGGGATATATTTATAGCACTCATAGAAAGGTTACTATAAACTTGGCATGATTACAGGGTGTTCATAGAAGTAAGCTTTTGTTATTGTATTCAGTCAGATATGCTTGTTATCTAATGTATACATTTCCTATTTCCTCAGCAACCAGATCTTCGAGATATAACCTTAGGAACTCCTCAGAAAAAATTTGTGGGTTACTATAAAATTGCCAGGCATTACAAGTGGGCACTTGACCAGATTTTTGTTACATTCAACTTTTCAGCTGTTATTATTGTAGAGGGTAAGCTGCATAAAGTACTAAATTCTTTTTTTTTCTTCAAAATTCATCATATTGTAAAAATTTGACTATTATTAATAAGACACATAGGCGGCCAACATTGATGTCCTAAAATGTGATGACCAGGCAACGTAATGGGGGTGAGACTGCAATCAGGCTTATAGATTAGTAAATGGATAACATGTAAACAGGGTATAAGTGAGCCTGACAGGATGTAAGAAAACAGTGCTGTTTTGTTACTTCCTGTCAAGCTAACTCATACCCTGTTTACATGTTATCCATTTACTAAGGACCAGATGGGACATTTAGAAGGAATGGTCAACAAAGATGCCCTAAACTGGGAGGACCAGGCGGGACATTTAAAAGGAAGGGCAAACTTTGATATCCTAAACTGTGAGGACCAGGCAGAGGATTGATGAGTATCCAGGGACATGGAAAAAGAAAGGCTAGGCAGAGGATTGATGTGTATCCTGGGACATGGAAAAGGAAAGGCTAGGCAGAGTATTGATGTGTATCCTGGGACATGGAAAAGGAAAGGCTAGGCAGAGGACTGATGTATATGATGGGACATTGAAAAGGAAGAAACTACTACTCTAGAACTTGTATCCCCAGCCAAACCAAGAGCTGCAAATTAAGAACATAAATCCATTGTCTTTAGCTTGTAGAAGAAAGCCAATATTCATTGTTCTTTTTATTGATATCATTAACTTCATCCATTTAAATGATTATTTTCTTTTACAGATGACCTGGACGTATCTCCTGATTTTTACGAGTATTTCTCTGCCACGTATCCTATCCTCCAGCGTGACCCCTTCCTTTGGTGTGTCTCAGCTTGGAATGACAACGGCAAAGATGGGATGGTCTCACAGGAAGCAGGTGACTTGAACTCAAATTAAAGATCATCGGCTGTAACAGTCACATGTCTCTGTGCTACCCACAATTGAAATAAATACAAACGTATCATTGGTGACCTGATTGTCAGATGTCTCTAGTCTCTATACTACCCAAAGTTTAATGATTGTCCAATGTCTCTATACTACCCACAGTTTAATGATTGTCCAATGTCTCTATGCTACCCACAGTTTAATGATTGTCCAATGTCTCTATACTACCCACAGTTTAATGATTGTCCAATGTCTCTATGCTACCAACAATGTTAAAGTGTTGTTCTGTACATTTCAGACCTCCTCTACAGAACAGACTTCTTCCCTGGTCTTGGCTGGATGATTGAAAGGAAGTTGTGGATGGAGCTCAGACCAAAGTGGCCAGACACGTAAGTCAGGAGCTCAGACCAAAGTGGCCAGACACGTAAGTCAGGGCTCAGACCAAAGTGCCAGACACGTAAGTCAGGAGCTCAGACCAAAGTGGCCAGACACATAAGTCAGGAGCTCAGACCAAAGTGGCCAGACACGTAAGTTTAGGAGCTCAGACCAAAGTGGCCAGACACGTAAGTTAGGAGCTCAGACCAAAGTGGCCAGACACGTAAGTTTAGGAGCTCAGACCAAAGTGGCCAGACACATAAGTCAGGAGCTCAGAACAAAGTGGCCAGACACGTAAGTTAGGAGCTCAGACCAAAGTGGCCAGACACGTAAGTTTAGGAGCTCAGACCAAAGTGGCCAGACACATAAGTCAGGAGCTCAGAACAAAGTGGCCAGACACATAAGTCAGGAGCTCAGACCAAAGTGGCCAGACATGTAAGTCAGGAGCTCAGACCAAAAGTGGCCAGACACGTAAGTCAGGAGCTCAGACCAAAGTGGCCAGACACGTAAGTCAGGAGCTCAGACCAAAGTGGCCAGACACATAAGTCAGGAGCTCAGAACAAAGTGGCCAGACACATAAGTCAGGAGCTCAGACCAAAGTGGCCAGACACGTAAGTCAGGAGCTCAGACCAAAGTGGGCCAGACACGTAAGTCAGGAGCTCAGACCAAAGTGGCCAGACACGTAAGTCAGGAGCTCAGACCAAAGTGGCCAGACACATAAGTCAGGAGCTCAGAACAAAGTGGCCAGACACATAAGTCAGGAGCTCAGACCAAAGTGGCCAGACACGTAAGTCAGGAGCTCAGACCAAAGTGGCCAGACACGTAAGTCAGGAGCTCAGACCAAAGTGGCCAGACACATAAGTCAGGAGCTCAGAACAAAGTGGCCAGACACATAAGTCAGGAGCTCAGACCAAAGTGGCCAGACACGTAAGTCAGGAGCTCAGACCAAAGTGGCCAGACACGTAAGTCAGGAGCTCAGAACAAAGTGGCCAGACACGTAAGTCAGGAGCTCAGAACAAAGTGGCCAGACACGTAAGTCAGGAGCTCAGACCAAAGTGGCCAGACACGTAAGTCAGGAGCTCAGAACAAAGTGGCCAGACACGTAAGTCAGGAGCTCAGAACAAAGTGGCCAGACACGTAAGTCAGGAGCCTAGTCCAATGTTCCCTCTTAGGTTCATTGGTCCGTGTGCAAAGTAAAAAAACTCTTGTGCAAAGTTGCTCAACACACATTTTTTGTGTTATATTTCACAAAATTTGCTGCGCGGTAATCCAAAACTGCTGCCGAGCTGTGGTCAGATATCTGCGCAGCTAAAAGGGAACAGCGACTTTGTCCTATAGGAATTAAAGCTTTGTCCCTGAAGGAAGCTTAGTCCTTTTGAAATCCATCTTAACCTACAAATTGTGGCATACAATCATGCTGTAGTGTGGGAGTTTTTTCAATTGCCTTTTGAAAAAGCATTAAATGACATAGAAGTATTAATAAAAGTCCCCTAAAAGTCGACATTTTTATTTAGGATTGGGATAAAGTTAGCTATTCTAGCCATTTCCAAAAAAACTGCTTTGTTCATTCTCCTTGACCTTGGAGTGCTCACCACAAAAATATTGAACTAAATGTCTTGCTTTTATGTATTTATGGTTTTCTGTTTTGCTAATGACGTTAAAATTCTAAACACTAGATTCTGGGACGATTGGATGCGGCATCCAGAACAAAGAAAGGGGAGAGAATGTATACGTCCTGAGATCTGTAGGACAAGCACATTCGGCAAGAAAGGTGTTAGCAAGTAGGTTATGAAGTCATGTAAAGAAAGGTGTTAGCAAGTAGGTTATGAACTCAGGTAAAGAAAGGTGTTAGCAAGTAGGTTATGAACTCAGGTAAAGAAAGGTGTTAGCAAGTAGGTTATGAACTCATGTAAATAAAGGTGTTAGCAAGTAGGTTATGAACTCAGGTAAAGAAAGGTGTTAGCAAGTAGGTTATGGTTTCAGGTAAAGAAAGGTGTTAGCAAGTAGGTTATGAACTCAGGTAAAGAAAGGTGTTAGCAAATAGGTTATGAACTCAGGTAAAGAAAGGTGTTAGCAAGTAGGTTATGAACTCAGGTAAAGAAAGGTGTTACCAAGTAGGTTATGAACTCAGGTAAAGAAAGGTGTTAGCAAGTAGGTTATGAACTCAGGTAAAGAAAGGTGTTAGCAAGTAGGTTATGGTTTCAGGTAAAGAAAGGTGTTAGCAAGTAAGTTATGAACTCAAGTAAAGAAAGGTGTTAGCAAGTAGGTTATGAACTCAAGTAAAGAAAGGTGTTAGCAAGTAGGTTATGAACTCAGGTAAAGAAAGGTGTGAGCAAGTAGGTTATGAACTCAAGTAAAGAAAGGTGTTAGCAAGTAGGTTATGGTTTCAGGTAAAGAAAGGTGTTAGCAAGTAGGTTATGAACTCAGGTAAAGAAAGGTGTTAGCAAATAGGTTATGAACTCAGGTAAAGAAAGGTGTTAGCAAGTAGGTTATGAACTCAGGTAAAGAAAGGTGTTACCAAGTAGGTTATGAACTCAGGTAAAGAAAGGTGTTAGCAAGTAGGTTATGAACTCAGGTAAAGAAAGGTGTTAGCAAGTAGGTTATGGTTTCAGGTAAAGAAAGGTGTTAGCAAGTAAGTTATGAACTCAAGTAAAGAAAGGTGTTAGCAAGTAGGTTATGAACTCAAGTAAAGAAAGGTGTTAGCAAGTAGGTTATGAACTCAGGTAAAGAAAGGTGTGAGCAAGTAGGTTATGAACTCAAGTAAAGAAAGGTGTTAGCAAGTAGGTTATGAACTCAAGTAAAGAAAGGTGTTAGCAAGTAGGTTATGAACTCAGGTAAAGAAAGGTGTTAGCAAGTAGGTTATGAACTCAAGTAAAGAAAGGTGTTAGCAAGTAGGTTATGGTTTCAGATAAAGAAAGGTGTTAGCAAGTAGGTTATGAACTCAGGTAAAGAAAGGTGTTAGCAAGTAGGTTATGAACTCAGGTAAAGAAAGGTGTTAGCAAGTAGGTTATGGTTTCAGGTAAAGAAAGGTGTTAGCAAGTAGGTTATGAACTCAAGTAAAGAAAGGTGTTAGCAAGTAGGTTATGAACTCAGGTAAAGAAAGGTGTTAGCAAGTAGGTTATGAACTCAGGTAAAGAAAGGTGTTAGCAAGTAGATTATGAACTCAGGTAAAGAAAGGTGTTAGCAAGTAGGTTATGAACTCAGGTAAAGAAAGGTGTTAGCAAGTAGGTTATGAACTCAAGTAAAGAAAGGTGTTAGCAAGTAGGTTATGAACTCAGGTAAAGAAAGGTGTTAGCAAGTAGGTTATGAACTCAGGTAAAGAAAGGTGTTAGCAAGTAGGTTATGAACTCAGGTAAAGAAAGGTGTTAGCAAGTAGGTTATGGTTTCAGGTAAAGAAAGGTGTTAGCAAGTAGGTTATGGTTTCAGGTAAAGAAAGGTGTTAGCAAGTAGGTTATGAACTCAAGTAAAGAAAGGTGTTAGCAAGTAAGTTATGAACTCAAGTAAAGAAAGGTGTTAGCAAGTAGGTTATGAACTCAAGTAAAGAAAGGTGTTAGCAAGTAGGTTATGAACTCAGGTAAAGAAAGGTGTTAGCAAGTAGGTTATGAACTCAAGTAAAGAAAGGTGTTAGCAAGTAGGTTATGGTTTCAGGTAAAGAAAGGTGTTAGCAAGTAGGTTATGGTTTCAGGTAAAGAAAGGTGTTAGCAAGTAGGTTATGAACTCAAGTAAAGAAAGGTGTTAGCAAGTAGGTTATGGTTTCAGGTAAAGAAAGGTGTTAGCAAGTAGATTATGAACTCAGGTAAAGAAAGGTGTTAGCAAGTAGATTATGAACTCAGGTAAAGAAAGGTGTTAGCAAGTAGGTTATGAACTCAAGTAAACAAAGGTGTTAGCAAGTAGGTTATGAACTCAGGTAAAGAAAGGTTTTAATAAGAAATGTTATCAAGCAAAACAAAGCAATATGTACCCCTAAAATGTCCATGTTATTAACCAAAATACAGACATTATATTATACCTTTCAGTATGTAACCATACCCCTAAAATGTCCATGTTATTAACCAAAATACAGACATTATATTATACCTTTCAGTATGTAACCATACCCCTAAAATGTCAATTCTATTTAGCATAACACAGCATTTATATTTTTCCTTGTTCAAACCAGTGTTTCTACCTCAATCAAAATGTGCATGTTTTTCAGGGGACTTTACTTTGATAAACATCTCAAGTTTATTAAACTGAACACAGAGTTTGTACCATTTACCAAGATGGACCTGTCTTACTTGGAAAAGGTATTTAATAATAAAGAAACAAATATTTGTACCATTTTGGGTTTTTACTTTTAATTACTGCAAACCTTTCACACTTGGAAAGGGTAATTAAAAATGGGAAACAAATAGTTGAACCATTTTGGATTTTTACTTTTAATTTAGGCAAACCTTTCACACTTGGAAGCGTTATTTCAAAAGGATTTGATGATTTACAAATGATATAATAAGATATAATTTTATGATATTTTTACATTCCCATTTAGTAAAAATAGCCGCACTTGTTCTGAAAGGAAAATGGTTATGTTTCTTTGCTGATATAATAATGTAATCATTGTTAAGTTGATGTTCTGTATAGAAGGAGCGTCTGTAAACAGATAAGATGTTGATGGTTATTTGTTTTTAAGTTGATGTTTTTACTTGTTGTTCATTTGATGTTTATGGCTGTCTGTTGTTAAGTTAATGTTTATGGCTGTCTGTTGTTAAGTTAATGTTTATGGCTGTCTGTTGTTAAGTTAATGTTTATGGCTGTCTGTTGTTAAGTTGATGTTTATGGCTGTCTGTTGTTAAGTTGATGTTTATGGCTGTCTGTTGTTAAGTTGATGTTTATGGCTGTCTGTTGTTAAGTTGATGTTTATGGCTGTCTGTTGTTAAGTTAATGTTTATGGCTGTCTGTTGTTAAGTTAATGTTTATGGCTGTCTGTTGTTAAGTTAATGTTTATGGCTGTCTGTTGTTAAGTTAATGTTTATGGCTGTCTGTTGTTAAGTTAATGTTTATGGCTGTCTGTTGTTAAGTTAATGTTTATGGCTGTCTGTTGTTAAGTTAATGTTTATGGCTGTCTGTTGTTAAGTTAATGTTTATGGCTGTCTGTTGTTAAGTTAATGTTTATGGCTGTCTGTTGTTAAGTTAATGTTTATGGCTGTCTGTTGTAAAGTTAATGTTTATGGCTGTCTGTTGTTAAGTTAATGTTAATGGCTGTCTGTTGTTAAGTTGATGTTTATGGCTGTCTGTTGTTAAGTTGATGTTTATGGCTGTCTGTTGTTAAGTTAATGTTTATGGCTGTCTGTTGTTAAGTTAATGTTTATGGCTGTCTGTTGTTAAGTTAATGTTTATGGCTGTCTGTTGTTAAGTTAATGTTTATGGCTGTCTGTTGTTAAGTTAATGTTTATGGTAAAGTAAAATATTTGTAAAGTTCATGTATCCAATCCTCAGGCCAATTATGATGAACTTTTCACCAAGAAAGTTTACAGCGCTCCCATGTTGTCAGAGGGACAAGTCAAGTCAGGGGACAGGCCAGCTGACACAGTGGTCAGGGTAGAATATAGAGACAAGTCCAGCTTTAAAACATTGGCCAAACAACTGGGCATCATGGATGACTTCAAGGTAAGGCCATCACTAACCCTAATCCAGCTTTAAAACATTGGCCAAACAACTGGGCATCATGGATGATTTCAAGGTAAGGCCATCACTAACCCTAATCCAGCTTTAAAACATTGGCCAAACAACTGGGCATCATGGATGATTTCAAGGTAAGGCCATCACTAACCCTAATCCAGCTTTAAAACATTGGCCAGCCAAACAACTGGGCATCATGGATGACTTCAAGGTAAGGCCATCACTAACCCTAATCCAGCTTTAAAACATTGACCAAACAACTGGGCATCATGGATGACTTCAAGGTAAGGCCATCACTAACCCTAATCCAGATTTAAAACATTGACCAGCCAAACAACTGGGCATCATGGATGACTTCAAGGTAAGGCCATCACTAACCCTAATCCAGCTTTAAAACATTGACCAAACAACTGGGCATCATGGATGACTTCAAGGTAAGGCCATCACTAACCCTAATCCAGCTTTAAAACATTGGCCAAACAACTGGGCATCATGGATGACTTCAAGGTAAGGCCATCACTAACCCTAATCCAGCTTTAAAACATTGGCCAAACAACTGGGCATCATGGATGACTTCAAGGTAAGGCCATCACTAACCCTAATCCAGCTTTAAAACATTGGCCAAACAACTGGGCATCATCAATGATTTCAAGTTAGTTTTGAACTACCCCCTCCCCCCCCTGATCTAGTTAGTTTTGAACTGCCCCCTCTCCCCCCCACCTGATCTAGTTAGTTTTGAACTACCCCCTCCCCCTCCCCCCTGATCTAGTTAGTTTTGAACTACCCCCTCCCCCTGATCTAGTTAGTTTTGAACTACCCCCTCCCCCTGATCTAGTTAGTTTTGAACTGCCCCCTCCCCCCTGATCTAGTTAGTTTTGAACAACCCCCTCCCCCCTGATCTAGTTAGTTTTGAACTGCCCCCTCCCCCCCCCTGATCTAGTTAGTTTTGAACTACCCCCTCCCCCTGATCTAGTTAGTTTTGAACTACCCCCTCCCCCCCCTGATCTAGTTAGTTTTGAACTGCCCCCTCCCCCCCCCCTGATCTAGTTAGTTTTGAACAACCCCCTCCCCCCCTGGTCTAGTTAGTTTTGAACTGCCCCCCCCCTGATCTAGTTAGTTTTGAACTACCCATATTTGAATTCAGTTTGATCCCTTCCAATGATCTCTAACATCTTGTCCTCCCCAGGCTGGTGTTCCCCCTTCCAATGATCTCTAACATCTTGTCCTCCCCAGGCTGGTGTTCCCCCTTCCAATGACCTCTAACATCCAATGACCTCTAACATCTTGTCCTCCCCAGGCTGGTGTTCCCCCTTCCAATGACCTCTAACATCCAATGATCTCTAACATCTTGTCCTCCCCAGGCTGGTGTTCCCCCTTCCAATGATCTCTAACATCTTGTCCTCCCCAGGCTGGTGTTCCCCCTTCCAATGACCTCTAACATCCAATGATCTCTAACATCTTGTCCTCCCCAGGCTGGTGTTCCCCCTTCCAATGATCTCTAACATCTTGTCCTCCCCAGGCTGGTGTTCCCCCTTCCAATGACCTCTAACATCCAATGACCTCTAACATCTTGTCCTCCCCAGGCTGGTGTGCCACGTGCAGCTTACAGAGGGGTAGTCAGCTTCATGTTTAAAAATAGAAGAATTTATCTTGCTCCACCTCAAGATTGGAAAGGTTATGATACCAGTTGGAGCTGACCTCGGGTCATTGGATATAGATGAATCATTTTCTTGTTGGCTGTGTTTAGATGAGTCAACTGTTGTCTTGTGGGCTGTGTTTAGATGAGTCAACTGTTGTCTTGTGGGCTGTGTTTAGATGAGTCAACTGTTGTCTTGTGGTCTGTGTTTAGATGAGTCAACTGTTGTCTTGTGGGCTGTGTTTAGATGAGTCAACTGTTGTCTTGTGGGCTGTGTTTAGATGAGTCAACTGTTGTCTTGTGGTCTGTGTTTAGATGAGTCAACTGTTGTCTTGTGGGCTGTGTTTAGATGAGTCAACTGTTGTCTTGTGGGCTGTGTTTAGATGAGTCAACTGTTGTCTTGTGGGCTGTGTTTAGATGAGTCAACTGTTGTCTTGTGGGCTGTGTTTAGATGAGTCAACTGTTGTCTTGTGGGCTGTGTTTAGATGAGTCAACTGTTGTCTTGTGGGCTGTGTTTAGATGAGTCAACTGTTGTTTTGTGGGCTGTGTTTAGATGAGTCAACTGTTGTCTTGTGGGCTGTGTTTAGATGAGTCAACTGTTGTCTTGTGGGCTGTGTTTAGATGAGTCAACTGTTGTCTTGTGGGCTGTGTTTAGATGAGTCAACTGTTGTCTTGTGGGCTGTGTTTAGATGAGTCAACTGTTGTCTTGTGGGCTGTGTTTAGATGAGTCAACTGTTGTCTTGTGGGCTGTGTTTAGATGAGTCAACTGTTGTCTTGTGGGCTGTGTTTAGATGAGTCAACTGTTGTCTTGTGGGCTGTGTTTAGATGAGTCAACTATTGTTTTGTGGGCTGTGTTTAGATGAGTCAACTGTTGTCTTGTGGGCTGTGTTTAGATGAGTCAACTGTTGTCTTGTGGGCTGTGTTTAGATGAGTCAACTGTTGTCTTGTGGGCTGTGTTTAGATGAGTCAACTGTTGTCTTGTGGGCTGTGTTTAGATGAGTCAACTGTTGTCTTGTGGGCTGTGTTTAGATGAGTCAACTGTTGTCTTGTGGGCTGTGTTTAGATGAGTCAACTGTTGTTTTGTGGGCTGTGCATCTTTGAAGGAACTGCAAGAATACCTTAGGAAAACTTCATTGCATGTTAAATGGTAATGATATTTGATATTGGGGAGCGTATGAGAGTTTAACTGATCCACCAGGCATATAGTAATTTGATTGGTTGATCCACAAGTCAAATTGTAATTTGATTGGTTGATCCACAAGTCAAATTGTTAACTAAAATCTGATGGTTGTTGTCATTTGTTTCTCTGACATTCAGAGATGTCTCAAGATTATTTCTCTGACCCACTGATGTTATTATGGTTTAGATGACTGATTGTATTAACTTTATAAACCACTTGTATTGATACTGTATAAAATATTAGCATGAATTGCTAAGAAATGTTCATTGGCTTTGTTTTTGTTAATACATTTTTTAAAGTTCTGTGGCAGAACTCATGATGAAGGTCTAGGTCTTTGGTTGAAAGTTGAATCTTTGAGATTTGATGCATTTCTTCAATAGTTTTTTTGAAGGTGACATAGTATGTCAGGTATATTTTAATAAATTAATGAACTAAGCTGGAAAAGAAGTTGGTGAATGCAACATAACAACTTACACTGTAAGACAATAAATTTTGATAAAAACCAAAATGTTGCAATTTCAATGCAACAAATGTAATGCAACTTTATTAGAAGTATCTGTTTTTGTATGTGTGTGTGTTAGTTCAACTCATTAAGTCCTAAAGATCTGTTAGTTTATCTCATTAAGTCCCGAAGGGCTGTCAGTTCAACTCATTAAGTCCTAAAGGCCTACTTCCGGATCTATTTCATATTCCTGACAAAAGGGAAGCAACTTCATTAAGCTTTTGATTCCATAAAAAAATGCTTTTCTTTTCTTAAGGTATTGGTATATCTTAAAAAATAATATGATAAATGCATTAATTTCTTTTAATAATGATACGCACTGTGAAAAAAAGACAATTCAAGACCGATAGCTAGATTTTCAGCTCCTGGGGTGAATACATAGTAGATAGAGACATTTCAAACTAAATCACACATGGATCGAAAGTGAAACAAGATAAAAACATCTGATATTCATTTGTGAAATCTCGTAGAATCACACAATAGCCAGAACTCACGAGAAAGTGAGATTTGAATGCTATTTTTAACTGCAACTGAAAGTGTGGAGTGCGTTGCTCTGTATGATTGAAATAATTGGACATGTTTGACTCTGTGTATGATTGAAATAATTGGACATGTTTGACTCTGTGTATGATTGAAATAATTGGACATGTTTGACTCTGTGTATGATTGAAATAATTGGACATGTTTGACTCTGTGTATGATTGAAATAATTGGACATGTTTGACTCTGTGTATGATTGAAATAATTGGACATGTTTGACTCTGTGTATGATTGAAATAATTGGACATGTTTGACTCTGTGTATGATTGAAATAATTGGACATGTTTGACTCTGTGTATGATTGAAATAATTGGACATGTTTGACTCTGTGTATGATTGAAATAATTGGACATGTTTGACTCTGTGTATGATTGAAATAATTGGACATGTTTGACTCTATGTATGATTGAAATAATTGGACATGTTTGACTCTGTATGATTGAAATAATTGGACATGTTTGACTCTGTGTATGATTGAAATAATTGGACATGTTTGACTCTGTGTATGATTGAAATAATTGGACATGTTTGACTCTGTGTATGATTGAAATAATTGGACATGTTTGACTCTGTGTATGATTGAAATAATTGGACATGTTTGACTCTATGTATGATTGAAATAATTGGACATGTTTGACTCTGTGTATGATTGAAATAATTGGACATGTTTGACTCTGTGTATGATTGAAATAATTGGACATGTTTGACTCTGTGTATGATTGAAATAATTGGACATGTTTGACTCTGAGTATGATTGAAATAATTGGACATGTTTGACTCTGTGTATGATTGAAATAATTGGACATGTTTGACTCTGTGTATGATTAAAATAATTGGACATGTTTGACTCTGAGTATGATTAAAATAATTGGACATGTTTGACTCTGTGTATGATTGAAATAATTGGACATGTTTGACTCTGTGTATGATTGAAATAATTGGACATGTTTGACTCTGTGTATGATTGAAATAATTGGACATGTTTGACTCTGTGTACGATTGAAATAATTCGACATGTTTGAAACTGTTTAGGGTTTTAAAAAATTGGCATATTAAATTCTGGCTTTGCATTATTTTTGTTCAGATAATTTGTTGAATATTTCTGTTGGTTCTGATACATTTGAAATGAACCCAATCAAAACCTACTTATACTCATTATTGAACATGACAACTTCTGGTGGAAGAAAGTCACCCTCTAGCTGGTAGTTTTTTTATTGCTAATACCTTATTTTGTGTTGGAGTTTTAGCATTGAATAAAGTATTTATTAAATTTAGTCTAACCTTACCTGTACTTGAAAGTCACAAAACATCTTCTGGTATATTAGAGTACATGAAACACTCAGCTGGAATGTGAAGTTTGAAAAATGTATTGCTTAATACCGTTTGAAATGTACTTTCATGAGATGTTTAGCATGTGTGTAACAATAGCCATGTTTGAACAACGGCCCCTTGATACTCTTGACCAGTTGTTAACCATGGCCACGTGTAACGATTGACCACATATAAGCATTGAACACATGTTGGCAGTGACCACATGTAAGCATTGACCACATGTAAGCAATGACCACATGTTAACAATGACCAAATCTGCAAATTCAAAGTGTAAGCAGGAAGTTACCATTGTCAGCTGACTTAAAATGTTTAATTGTGATTACACTTTGAATATGTGGACTTGGTCATTGACTAGGCTGGCTTGACTCACGGACCATGCCGGCTTGAATCACTGACCATGCCGGCTTGACTCACTGACCATGTCGGCTTGACTCACTGACCATGTCGGCTTGACTCACTGACCATGTCGGCTTGACTCACCGACCATGTCGGCTTGACTCACCGACCATGTCGGCTTGACTCACTGACCATGTCGGCTTGACTCACTGACCATGTCGGCTTGACTCACTGACCATGTCGGCTTGACTCACTGACCATGTCGGCTAGACTCACGGACCATGTTGGCTTGACTCATGGAACCCTTATACCATGGGTACATGTCTCTGCCTTCTCAGAGATGTAAATTCTCGACTCTTGGTACGCCAGATGTGTCTAGACCACTGTGCCATGTTATATTAATTCTATACTTTCACACACGTCGGAGCAAAGGTCACAGTTGACATTTTTTGTCACAGAAATTTTGCTCTGTCTAATGAAATTTTAATAGTTAAAAAGCTAAGGTTTTATTTATTTACTTAGTTGCTGAATTTTTTTTATTCATTAATTGATTCTCAATTCAAGCCACTTGGTTGTTTTTGAAAGATCGGATAGGTTAGTTATTTTGTCGTACCAACCTGTCTGTCCAAGTGTGATGGATTGTTTAGATCCACTGATTGGATTCAATCCCTTTATCATGTTTGCCCTCAGTTCCTCTCTTTAACAAGAAACCCTTTCTTAACAGAGCTCAGTTTGCTCAGAGCTCAGTTTGCACAGAGCTCATTTAGCTCAGAGCTCAGTTTGCTGAAACTCTCGCTGTCATTTTTAGAAATGGACAATTTGGAATGTCCTCAACTTGAAATAATAGATACATTTCCTAGACACAACGGTTACCTGGTTTGACAACAAGGGAAGAAGGCTTTCCTTTACCTACTTGAAACCACTGCAGTGCATGTTGCAGTAGGAATCCTATTGCTAAATATGTTATTTGATGTTCCAATAAGAACGAGAAGATTTGTTCCTGATTGAAATAGAATCCTTGCATTGCAAGGCACAGCTATTTTTTATGTATTATACAAACTATCAATTTATTGTTTTTTTCATAAAGTTAGAATTAATTTAATGAGCATAAGTTTGACTCTACTAAAGAGATGTCAAATGTGTTTAAAATTTTGTACCGATATTGTACCCTTGTTTATTATAGCAAGTGTTCTAAAATATTGTACCCAAGTTTATTTTAGCAAGGGCTCTAAATTATTGTACATCTAATGTACCTTAGTTTATTTTAGCAAGGGTTCTTAAATATTGTACAGATATTGTACCCTATTTTATTTTAGCAAGGTTTCTAACTGGACTGCTCTGATGCTGCATTCCAAGAACATGTTTATCTGTTTGACTCAACAAGGAGTCAGGGCACAAAGTACACCAGTTTAACTCTCATGATCCCTTCATTACTAAGAACTGAATAGATGCATTCTCACAATGAATAGGCAATGATTGTGACAAAGAATGTTTTTTCTTTGTTTTGTCCGTGTCAGTTTTTAATTTTTTTTCCTTTAAATTATCACAATTGTTTTCATACATAAATAATGAAGTCATTGTATTTTCTAAATGCCATGTTTTAATGACATTTGCTATTTGCCAATCTTATGACATGCTGACTATTCACCAAGTATGTTATTTATGTCAATCTAGATAGAAATCACCTGTGTTGTATCCCTTTCATTATTATTGCATTGATTCTGTTAAACATGATGTTAACACTGCAAGTACTCTACACATTCTATCATCAAATGTTTCAATAAACTGCAGGTATCATTTATATTACATGACCTACATGAACCTTTTCTAGTCAGATCAGGAAATAATTAAATTAAAATGTATGTGTCTCTATTGATTCCTAGAAGTTTTTGTTTCTTCATTTATTGGGTTATGTACTAATCAACTTATGTTGAGACATGACTTTGAGGATTGAACTGTGAGGTCTGTTTTAACCATTGGTTTTTAATGTGTGTTGTAACTGTTGGACTATAAGGTTTTTTTGTAACAATTGAACTATAAGTTTTGGTGTAACTGTTGGACTATGAGGTGTTTTGTAACAATTGAACTGTAAGGTTTGGTGTAACGATAAGACTGTCTCTTAGTTGTATGAGACATGGATGCATTACAATTACACTCATGTCATGTGGTATTTATCTAAACTTAACAGTTTGTGAGGCCATTAATTGTATGGGGCCGATTGTATATTGGAGTAAATGAATCTATCTATTGACTGTGTGTTGCATGTGTCTTATTGTATCATGATATAAACCAGATGTGTTGTATGTGTCTGATTGTATCATGATATAAACCAGATGTGTTGTATGTGTCTGATTGTATCATGATATAAACCAGATGTGTTGTATGTGTCTGATTGTATCATGATATAAACCAGATGTGTTGTATGTGTCTGATTGTATCATGATATATACCAGGTGTGTTGTATGTGTCTGATTGTATCATGATATATACCAGATGTGTTGTATGTGTCTGATTGTATCATGATATATACCAGATGTGTTGTATGTGTCTTATTGTATCATGATATATACCAGATGTGTTGTATCTGTCTGATTGTATCATGATATATACCAGATGTGTTGTATGTGTCTGATTGTATCATGATATATACCAGGTGTGTTGTATGTGTCTGATTGTATCATGATATATACCAGATGTGTTGTATGTGTCTGATTGTATCATGATATAAACCAGATGTGTTGTATGTGTCTGATTGTATCATGATATATACCAGATTGTTGTATCTGTCTGATTGTATCATGATATATACCAGATGTGTTGTATGTGTCTGATTGTATCATGATATAAACCAGATGTGTTGTATGTGTCTGATTGTATCATGATATATACCAGATGTGTTGTATGTGTCTGATTGTATCATGATATAAACCAGATGTGTTGTATGTGTCTGATTGTATCATGATATATACCAGATTGTTGTATCTGTCTGATTGTATCATGATATATACCAGATGTGTTGTATGTGTCTGATTGTATCATGATATATACCAGATGTGTTGTATGTGTCTGATTGTATCATGATATATACCAGGTGTGTTGTATGTGTCTGATTGTATCATGATATATACCAGATGTGTTGTATGTGTCTGATTGTATCATGATATATACCAGATGTGTTGTATGTGTCTGATTGTATCATGATATATACCAGATGTGTTGTATGTGTCTGATTGTATCATGATATATACCAGATGTGTTGTATCTGTCTGATTGTATCATGATATATACCATGTGTGTTGTATGTTTCTGATTGTATCATGTTATATAACATTATTATGTTATTTCTCTCTGATGTTTCCCATTGGCTTTGGGCTCAATAAATTATATTTAAGATTGAAATGATGATGTTGTTTTATTTACCTCTTAGGGGCCGTCCATAAATGACTAAAAGATGTCACACGATTTTGGCCGATTTTTCAAATCTCATGTTTTCTAAACAGTATTTTGTATGCGCTGGAAGAGGAATATGGCGAGTACTGTACGAACCCCACATTAGTACAGGAAAGTAGGGTGTCATCTTGTGTGTCGCAAAATACAGTAATACTACAAGTTGATGACTGAAAAATACTATGACATTAATAAAATATCCAATATTATCATAACTTTTTACTCCGAAGCTCACGAGTGTATTTTGTGGTTTTTTTTTATTATTATTATTTTTTTTGGTTTTGTTTTGTTTTTTTCAATTTTTCATTTGACTCACACGAGTTGTACATTGTAAATGTAATGTCACGAATGGACGAGGCGTGTTTAAATTGTTTCATTCTCTTGGGGAATTTATAAACTAATGAAAAATACATGGTTACCGCTATCGAGGGGTCTGTGAGCAGCGGTAAATTATCTCATTTGGGGTTATAAGGGAACTCTTGGGGGTAATGCTGAATCATTTTGGGCATATACAATTCGCTAGAATCCGCTCCTTTTGGGTTAACAATAATGTTAACATAAACTATTTTAATTTTTAGGTATCCAGTTGAACCGATCCGATTTTTAAAAACGTTTAACCGGCCTTCGAAAAACGAACTGTTTTAATTAACATCCTTAGATTATATTTTATTTTAATGCATACACATTAAACATTGACTATTAATCATCACGGTTAACTTCTTTGTTTAGAAAAAAAAATATTTGAATTTTAACGTGTATTTTGAAAAAATCCCTCAATTGACAGACGGGCATCACGTAAGAAAGAGGTCGGCCAACAGGGGTTAATTACCTAACCTCGGGTCACAGGGGAATTCTTGGGGGTAATGCAGACTCATTTGGGACATATAACAAATAATAACATCCACTACAATATAATATATATTAAATTACGTCATGTGTACGCTTGGAACATATGCCCACTATTGAACCGGTTACTTCCAGAAAATGCATTTTTTAAAATTTGACAACTATGTAGATTTCTTAGATACGTACTATACGAAGACACCTAAATCCAGTGGCGTAGCTAGAGGGGGGCGGTCCGCCCCTGGGCGGCACACATAAAGAGGGCAGCATTTTTGGACAGTCTAAAAGTAAAGCCATTTCCGACAATCGCCCTTTTTCTTTGAAGGGGGGGAAACCAAGGTGAAACAAAAATATTCGTAGTTTCGAGTCTTAATTAACGGGTCTCACATTTGTGTGATTACAATTTACATAGTGGTTGTTATACACTGCATAATGTTGTACATAGTGGTTGTTATAACTAACGCTTCGCTCAAAGAGGGTATCGATTTGTTTGGAAAATTAATCTGTATACGTCAGAGATGACGCTTTTATATGAAAAAAAGACATCATCGCTGGGCAGAATAATATGTTGTTAAACTACTGATTTTAGTTGAATTTCGACCAGCGCAGAATGATGCGCGAACAAGTACCTACATGATATTGTGGTTCACATATTGTGTTTAACTTAGGAGTAGTAATTTATTACTTGTTCCGTTTTCAGAAAAATTATTGTAAGGGAATTATTAAAAAAAATTAAATTGATATCGTTTTAGTTGCATAAAAGTTGCAAACATATTTTTTGCAATCTTTATTAAAATATGGTTATTCATTAAAATGTTTCGCATATCAAATTAAAGTAATGTGTAAATAATTTTAATGATGACAATATATGAAAATATTCATATTTCTCCGTTAATAAACATCACAATAGGCATTAATAATTAAAATTGACATCTGAAGAAGTATCTAATAAAACGAGGTCAGATGCTGGAATTTTACTCGATCCAATGCAATCTTTTTCTTTTCTATGTTTAAAGGGGCGTCCATAAAGTACGTCACGCTCCGAGGGGGGGGGTCTAAGAAAGTGTGACACTTTGTGACCGGGGGGAGGGGGTCAGGCCATGTGAGATGTCACACATTTATTATTTTTAGTATTTTCTTTCTAATTTATTTATATTTTTTTAGTAGAATTTAAATAGCTTTAAAAATAATTTTTATGTCAAAATAGCATTGAAATTCGTATCTCCTGAATATGTTGTTCATAAATCTGAATTGGATACAACAGGACTGATATCGAAGGATCAGGAATGGTTTGACAATCATGTTCGCACCAGCCAATATTTCACTCAAATTGTTATTACATATCAGGACATGAAATGTTGCGACAAAGCACGAAGCTCATATTTTAACGTTTTACCTTCAAGATTCTTCCCCTCCTCCAATCCCAATCAACCAAACAGTTGATGGACTCAAAGCTTCAGAAAGAGCAGATGCAGATTCTCATAAATGTCCTTCCTTGTTTGTAGCACAAACTCTCAAATTTGATTAAATTATGCCAAGATCAACAGGAGCTTTCAAAGTACAACCATATGATTACCCGCTTATTTGATCGACTTTGCAAAGTATGTCACTCATATTTTGCCTCACAAACAATGTTGAAGAAACATACAGAAAAACACAGAGCTCGGGCTCAGGAGAATGTGCCCACCCAAACTGTTCAAGAATCAAATCTAGAAGTCAAAGAGAACCCATGGCAGTTATTGCCAGAGGAGAAAATGCACATACAGAGGCTGTTGAGTGGCTAGATGAGGACGAGTTGATCTGTCTGCAATTATCCTTCCAGGAAACGATGATTGTGAAAGATTGATGTCAGTCGTAACTAGGGATGAACACAGATGATGTCCAGTGAATATTTTTGAATGAAATATAATTCATAGGACCATAATAAACAGATTAAATATAGCACAAGAGTTGGTCACATAATTTGTCAATCTATATTTCTTTTTAAGTCAAATTTTGTTTCCTTTTTATTATGTAATTTTAAAAACCCGGCTCCGGCTTCGGCTCCGCAGGATTTCACTTCATAAATCCGGCTGGCCGGTAGATCCCTAAATTTAATATATATTCATAATCATAATGGCCCCGGAAAATCCGGAATCCGGCCATTTTAACAAATCTGATTCCGGCTCCAGCGGGATTTCACTTCATAAATCTGGCCCACTTCAGCTCCAGCCGGATTTCAAAATTTTAAATCCGGTACATCCCTACTTTTAAGTGGAAATTTTATATTTTAATACAATTTAATAGTGAAGTGTATTTTAAGTATTAAATTAAATATTTGAATTAGGTGTTAATTAATTTTTTTTGGAAAGTGTGAAGTACTTTAGGGGGGGGGTCCCGAGATTTGTGACAGGGTGGATGGTTGGTAAAAAAATGGTCAAGAATAAAGTGACGTACTTTATGGACGGCCCCTTATCTCAATTTATGGGAACCCGTCATTTTTTAATGTTAAATTAATGCAAACACATTTCATGGAACAAAGAGATGTGCTAATACAAAAGGGTGTAATATCAGCCAAACAATTTGTGAAGAGTTGGAGATATCAACTGAACGCCAAGTTAAAAGGAGAAAAAATATGACTGGAGAAAATTCAGAAGAAAATGGTTCTATCTTTAGAACAAGAAGTGCAACGAGAATTGTTTTTAAATCCCTTATATTAACTTCACCGCCGTCTCTGTCTTGGGCTCGCGGTCGGGAAGGCGGACAAACAAAAGTAAAAAATGACCCACTTCCCGTGATGCCATCGAGCTGAAATTTGGTACATAGACTCGTGTCACCTAACAATGCATCGTATCAAAATTTCAGATCGATTGAACGTACCGTAATTAAATAAATGCATTTTTAGTTTATCTCTATGTAACATAATATGTAATTCAAATTCTTGGTTTGTTATTTTTTTCTTTCATGTGTCAGTTGAGTTCACGCGTTGACGCCACCCATCGATGTACCGGCGTGCTTTTGTTTAAATTTTACGTGTCACGCTGAGCTCGGTCCAGCGATCGGTGACCAGACCTTTCCCCTCTCCCCAACCCCCCCCCACCCCCCGGTTATACAGCAAAGGAGAGTTAGGGCAGATTAAGTCTGTAAATGTTTTGTTGCCTTTGAACATGATCAATACTTTTAATTATGTCTTATATATAAGGGATTTATAGTAAAAAAAACTTTGTTTTTACGGAGTTGTTTTATTATCAAGATAGAATTTTAAAAGAAAATAAAAGAACGCTTTGATCGGGTGCATATCCTTTCAAGAAAATATTCGTGTATAATACCATATAATACCATTTTACGTACTAAAGGAATAATTTGAACATCAAATAAATTACTGTTTTGACATGATAAATTATATTTTAATATTGACGGAAAAAAGGATTCAGGTTTCAATGGCTGTACCTACACTACAAGAAGAGGCATTGCGTTCGAAAAACGGGTTGTACGACCCCTTGATCTATTAAAATTTATTCAACAGTATAGATTGGAAAATTCTCTACCGTACATTGTAATTTTGTTAAGATTTTTTTTCAACAATTGCTATGAGTGTCGCTAGTTGTGAAAGGAGCTTCTCCAAACTGAAATTGATAAAAAAAAATTATCATCATTCCACAATGAGGGACAACAAGATATTACAAATAATTTGAACTTTTGATAGTATAATACCCCATTTTTCTACTATGAATGTTAGTAAAGTAAATGTATAAATATGTTTACATACTAATGTAGTGTAATATCTACATCTAAATTTACACCAAAAACATTACCAATTAATATGCTTTTATTTTGTATTTAAAGATTTTGTGTGTGTGTAAATTTGGAATATGTCTTGTCTCATGGGGGGGGGGCCTGCGACCTCAGTAACTTTCTTGTGGCCTTTAAAAAAAGGTATCTTGTATTATTATACGTGTCTTTATAGGTATATCATTTTATGCGGTCTCTTTTATTAACGCTTAACATAAATATGGCATGCAACGGTAAAAATGTTTCCCACCTCTACTTTGCTTCAATTACAATTATTTATCCATGTTTATTAATTTTAAAAAAAACATCATATGATTGACTTAAGGGGCCATCCATAAATGACGTCATGCTACTTTGACTGATTCCCCCCCCCCTCCCTCATCGTCTCACGTCGTCATAAAAACTTAGACCCCTTTTTCAATATGACGTTACAAAGCTATGCCCCCCCCCCTCCAATAAAAACCGTATTTTCTTTTTGAAAATTGGCATTTTTAAATCAATTTTTTTATATTTAAGTATGTTTTTAGTGTAAGGCTGCACTTGAATATCGTAACACGCCTGAAGCCATGTAAAACGTCATTAAATAAAGTGTCAGTAATCAAATATTTAAGTAAAAATTTTATTTAAATTTGCTCGTTTTGATGTGACATCACATTTATTAATCACCCCCCTCGTCACACATCGTCACAAATTTTGTGACCCCCCCCCAGGTGCGTGACGTCATTTATAGACGGCCCCTAAAATGGGCGGAAAATTGAAGAGGTTAGCTACGCCACTACCTAAATACACCCAACTTTAATTTTTATTGACACGAGTGGCAATAATCTTAATCCACATGACTTGACTGTATCAAGTATCCTGTCTGTGATATTTAAAATTAATGCCTTAAAAACTGAGCTAAGAAGAAAAGTTGTTTTGTGCTTCTCTCGAATTGCGATGTCAAGAATTTGATGCATTCAATAAAGTTAATACTTTGGCTAATTTTAAATGGGCTCATTTATCATTTTATCTAGAATGGACAGGGGTGTTGGACCAAAAAACAATCGAACCATTTATATCAAACTTAAAACGTTTATAATTGTATCAAATAGATCCACACACACAAAAAAACGGATATCCCATGTCGTTTTGATTTAAAATATCTATACATAATCCTATTCAGATCATTTTTAGACACGTGTCATGCTTGTAAAACTCACCAGTTGCATTTTATTGGGGGTGGGGGGCTAACGACGCTCCCCCAAATCCTCGAGTCATTTGAGCAGGACCTCGAGTTTGTAACGCACATATAAACTTGTATATTTTGTGGTAACGGGCAAAAAAGTTCGCCGACTCGAGCCGTGAGAGAACCAAACGGAGCTGCGGTTACATCACAAATGGTTTGATGACAACATCAAACGACGACAGGTAACAATTTCATACGTTCTCTTGTGGGTTCTCAAACTTAAGGATTATAATTATATTTAATTTTCATGTCTTGATAACTTACGCCAACCGGCGTCTGATGGCCTATCGACCGGCACATTGAGAAGCACTGATTTAAATAAAAAAAAGTCATTAAATAAATTGTGAGCGACCAACTATTTCAATGGAAGTTTTATTTTAAGTTACCCTTTTGATGTGACGTCACATTTCTTCAATCCCCCTCCCTCCCCCTCATCACGCATCGTCATAAAAGTGTGACCCCCCCCCCTCTAGGTGTGTAACGTCATTTATGGACGGCCCCTTCGGGAAATTAATTTTTCATGCCTCGTCTCTCCACATGCGTTATGTAACTTACATCGCCTAGAAACACATTCATTAAGATCATTTTAGAAAAATATATGTTATGGTCTTTAGGGCTTATAACATCTGTTCCATAGATATATCTGTATACTATGCTCTTTTTGGTGTATTTCATCTCTTTCATAGACATATCTTTATAGTATGCTCTTTAGGGCGTATTACATCTGTTTCAAGAACTAATCTGTTTGGGAACTGTAAAAGGTTAATTGAATTCTACAACATGAATAAGTTTCATTCGCACGCAGAAAACCTTGTCCTTCATCATGACTGTTGACTAAGGCATACATTTATTTTGAGATGCTAATTTATTTTATTATCACAGTATTTAATTCTTGATGGTGTTCTCTCCTTGTCTAAAACTATTGTTCTTGTATACAGGTGAAGAGTTTTATTGATGAGCCACTACCTCACATATATAAAACTTGACCGTATTTGTGTGTGTGTTGTTTTTTTGTACCAACATTACCACTGGGGACATCTCACTGTTGCTAAAAAACGACATAGCTGGTATAAGGGTAACGACCTAAACCATTAGCTAGAAAACTTAGCTGGTATGAAGGTAATGATCTAACCCATTAGCTAGACAACTTAGCTGGTATGAAGGTAATGATCTAACCCATTAGCTAGACAACTCTGCTGGTATGAAGGTAATGACCTAACCCATTAGCTAGACAACTTAGCTGGTATGAAGGTAATGACCTAACCCATTAGCTAGACAACTCTGCTGGTATGAAGGTAATGATCTAACCCATTAGCTAGACAACTTAGCTGGTATGAAGGTAATGACCTAACCCATTAGCTAGACAACTCTGCTGGTATGAAGGTAATGATCTAACCCATTAGCTAGACAACTCTGCTGGTATGAAGGTAATGATCTAACCCATTAGCTAGACAACTTAGCTGGTATGAAGGTAATGACCTAACCCATTAGCTAGACAACTTAGCTGGTATGAAGGTAATGACCTAACCCATTAGCTAGACAAATCTGCTGGTATAAAGGTAATGATCTAACCCATTAGCTAGACAACTTAGCTGGTATGAAGGTAATGATCTAACCCATTAGCTAGACAACTTAGCTGGTATGAAGGTAATGATCTAATCCATTAGCTAGACAACTTAGCTGGTATGAAGGTAATGATCTAACCCATTAGCTAGACAACTTAGCTGGTATGAAGGTAATGATCTAACCCATTAGCTAGACAACTTAGCTGGTATGAAGGTAATGATCTAACCCATTAGCTAGACAACTTTGCTGGTATGAAGGTAATGACCTAACCCATTAGCTAGACAACTTAGCTGGTATGAAGGTAATGATCTAACCCATTAGCTAGACAACTCTGCTGGTATGAAGGTAATGATCTAACCCATTAGCTAGACAACTTAGCTGGTATGAAGGTAATGACCTAACCCATTAGCTAGACAACTTAGCTGGTATGAAGGTAATGATCTAACCCATTAGCTAGACAACTTAGCTGGTATGAAGGTAATGATCTAACCCATTAGCTAGACAACTTAGCTGGCATGAAGGTAATGACCTAACCCATTAGCTAGACAACTCTGCTGGTATGAAGGTTATGACCTAACCCATTAGCTAGACAACTTAGCTGGTATGAAGGTTATGACCTAACCCATCATAGCGGCTGATCCTCCCCTTAATAAATCTCAAGACAAAGAATAAGATCTTCACTCAGCATGGTTCATTGACAAGAACATTCGTTACAAGATTTCCTAGCTAGTGATTTCAAGCATGGTTCATAGACAAGTACATTCGTTACAAGATCACTTAACTAGTAATTACCAGCAGTGGTTACAGTATATAAACTGAGTTAACAAAACAGCGATACAACTAATATAGTCTGGGTACATTATATAAACTGAGTTAACCAAGCAGTGATACAACTCATATAGTCTGGGTATAGTTTAAAAGACTGAGCAACTGATTGTTGTTGGTACATTGACTTAATCCTGCAGTGAATGCAGTTGGTATATGTATTTACTCCTGCAGTGAATTTAGGTAATAAATTTTAGGTGTTACAGTTATCTATACCTGCTATTTTTGTAGGATGTGCATTGATAATATCAACACTAACCTAGTTTTTCTTAAAAGGTGAAATGTCTAATGTCATGTTCCTTCTTTGTTGTTAAGTATCAGTTTTGCAGTTCTGAATATTTAGTCTCAGAAGAGGCGTTAAGTCATCAATTAAACATCCATAGGTAGGATAAACAAGTACTGAATTGACAGTGAACACTGATGTTAACCATAAATCTAACCACTTTTTATAAGTGTCAAAAATAATTGTCTTATTTACCTATGTTATTATCTAAAGATTTTCTTTTATTGTTCTGAATTTTACAGAACGTTACCGCCTTGTGGAAATGGGAGGTTACATTTCCAAGCAGATATGTTAGACATAAAAAATTGGCTGCAAAATTTAACGATTCATTAACAGATATATCGTTAAACAAATTTTAACTATTAATTTTTTTTAAAAAAGATTAATCGACCCGTCACTTACAAATGTATCAGAAGTAAAAAAAAGTTTTTAAAAAAATGGCGGCCGATAAATATGAATACATTTCCGGATGATTGCACAAACATTTTGGTTTTAAACCATTGACTGAAAGTCATGTTCAAAATGTTGATAAAGACATTCCAGTGTTATTTCTCTTTCGACAAGTACGTTTAATAAATGCTTCTATAAATGTTTTGGGCTTTAATCGAAATTAAATATTAATTAATCTTTAATTGTTCAGAAGTTAACTATTGAGAATAAATTAATCGTTAACAGCCCAAATAAAAACGTTACATTAAAGATTCAAGTTATGTAGACTTAGTCTGAAAAACAATATTACCATGTTTTAAAATATCGTATTTTTATATTTTACACTAGCTGACAGTAAAAAGAATAAATTCAAAGAAATTAATGAGTGGTACTTATTAAAAACAATTATACCAGAAACCCTCGTGGAAGTGTGCAAAAAGAAATTCCAAGTTTCATAAAAAATGGATAAATAAAATAAAATTTTAGAGCTTAGAAAGGGGAAAAAATGGATGAATGGTGAAGTAGGCTATTTAGGGCATGCTCACGGACACACAGAGATTCTTTCATGTTTAAATCCTTTATATTAACTTGTGTTGTCTGTTTGAGCCCTTGATTGCCGAAAAAACTTTAGATCGATTTTTAACCAACTTCCTCGTATACTAGCGAACTGCGCATTATATTAAACATTTTTTACGTGACATAACTAAAATTTTGTATTTTTGGATTGTCTTGCGCTACGTATTATAATGAACATTCTTTTAGTTATGTCTTGTGCATAAAGGATTTATAGTAAAAAAACTTGTTTTTTTAATGTTTTTTAAAATTAAATCCTTTATATTAACTCGTGGTGTCTGTTTGCTTGCGGCCTTGCCGAAAAGACTTTGGATCGATTTAACCCACTTCCTCGTAAGCTAGCGAGCTGAAATTTTGCAGGCAGACTTGTGCCGATGCTAAAAATGATGCATCAAAATTTCAGATCGATCGCATGTACCGTAATTAAATTAATGAATTTTTAGATTATCTTGATTTATCTCTATGTAACATGTTAATTTTTGTGCTAGAGAGTCGTGGTGTGTATTATATTGAATAACCTTTCCTGTCACGCACTAAGGTGCGTATTATATTGAAAATACTTTTTAAAGATATATTCCCAATTGGTGCGCATTATATTAAACATGTTTTACGATGCATAACTAAAATTTTGTATTTTTGGATTGTCTTGCGCTGCGTATTACAATGAAGGCATATCCCTCCTATATAATAATAATAATAAATTGATTATTTATATAGCGCTGTATCCCAGTAAGGAACTGGGCTCACAGCGCTTTACATGAAAGAAATAACATACTTATAAGTATTAAATTAACTTTCATATCACAACAAACACAAAAAATTACAATACATTATACATAAGCTACGTTAATCATTTACAAGAAATGTTGTTTCATCAATTTTAAAAATAAATTGTGAAAAGATGTGTCTTAAGTGCAGTCTTGAAAGACTTGGTTGTTTGAATACTACGTATGTGTAATGGTAGAGAATTCCATTGTTTGGCTGCACAAAAAGAGAATGACCTTTCACCAAACGTTTTGGTGCGTGTCGTAGGAACAGAGAGAACGCGTGTGTCTGCAGAAGATCTTAGCTTGCGAGTGGGTGAGTAGACCGACAAAAGTTCAGAAAGATACGATGGGCATGAGTCCGAAAAGAAATTGTGACAGAGAACGGCCAGTTTGTAATCAATACGGGACTTGAATAGGCAGCCAATGAAGTGAGCGAAGAAGTGGAGTAACATGGTCATGTTTTTTTGCCTTGAGCACCAGTCTGGCAGCTGAATTTTGAACTTTCTGTATTCTTTCAATGCATTGTTTTGGCACACCTGACAGAAGAGAATTGCAGTAATCCATACGAGCCAGTACAAGAGCACAGACTAGTGTTTTTGTGGCACTAACTGTTAAGTAATGACGGATTGAGCTGATCTGACGAATGGCAGTGTAGGCAGAGCGACAGATGTGATTGATGAAGTTGTTAATAGACATGTTGTCAGAAATAATGTAGCCAAGATTCCTAGTCGATGTTGTGAACAGAATATCCGAACTGGCTACATGAATTGACTTCGGAAGAGACAAAGTACTGATATAAAGGATTGATAGTCAAAAACTTGTTTTTTTACGTTTTTAAAAAAATTATATGAATGTAGATTAAAAGATGTGTTGAAATTTGTAATGAAAATAACAATATATTTTAAAATATCGATATACATTTTTTAAAAAAAAGTCATCATGGTTTCTCTCCTTTTATTACTATCACCCCTTATCTTAATGTCAGTGATTATTTTAATGTTTGGTGCGTATGATATTGTTTGTGAGTATGATATTGTTTGTGAGTATGATATTGTTAGTGAGTATGATATTGTTAGTGAGTATGATATTGTTATTGAGTATGATATTGTNTGATATTGTTAGTGAGTATGATATTGTTAGTGAGTATGATATTGTTAGTGAGTATGATATTGTTAGTGAGTATGATATTGTTAGTGAGTATGATATTGTTAGTGAGTATGATATTGTTAGTGAGTATGATATTGTTAGTGAGTATGATATTGTTAGTGAGTATGATATTGTTAGTGAGTATGATATTGTTGGTGAGTATGATATTGTTAGTGAGTATGATATTGTTAGTGTGTATGATATTGTTAGTGAGTATGATATGTTAGTGGTATGATATTGTTAGTGAGTATGATATTGTTAGTGAGTATGATATTGTTGGTGAGTATGATATTGTTAGTGAGTATGATATTGTTAGTGAGTATGATATTGTTAGTGAGTATGATATTGTTGGTGAGTATGATATTGTTAGTGAGTATGATATTGTTAGTGAGTATGATATTGTTGGTGAGTATGATATTGTTAGTGAGTATGATATTGTTAGTGAGTATGATATTGTTGGTGAGTATGATATTGTTAGTGAGTATGATATTGTTAGTGAGTATGATATTGTTAGTGAGTATGATATTGTTAGTGAGTATGATATTGTTGGTGAGTATGATATTGTTGGTGAGTATGATATTGTTAGTGAGTATGATATTGTTAGTGAGTATGATATTGTTAGTGAGTATGATATTGTTAGTGAGTATGATATTGTTAGTGAGTATGATATTGTTGGTGAGTATGATATTGTTAGTGAGTATGATATTGTTAGTGAGTATGATATTGTTAGTGAGTATGATATTGTTGGTGAGTATGATATTGTTAGTGAGTATGTATTGTTAGTGAGTATGATATTGTTAGTGAGTATGATATTGTTAGTGAGTATGATATTGTTAGTGAGTATGATATTGTTAGTGAGTATGATATTGTTGGTGAGTATGATATTGTTAGTGAGTATGATATTGTTAGTGAGTATGATATTGTTAGTGAGTATGATATTGTTAGTGAGTATGATATTGTTGGTGAGTATGATATTGTTGGTGAGTATGATATTGTTAGTGAGTATGATATTGTTAGTGAGTATGATATTGTTGGTGAGTATGATATTGTTAGTGAGTATGATATTGTTAGTGAGTATGATATTGTTAGTGAGTATGATATTGTTGGTGAGTATGATATTGTTAGTGAGTATGATATTGTTAGTGAGTATGATATTGTTAGTGAGTATGATATTGTTAGTGAGTATGATATTGTTAGTGAGTATGATATTGTTAGTGAGTATGATATTGTTAGTGAGTATGATATTGTTAGTGAGTATGATATTGTTAGTGAGTATGATATTGTTAGTGAGTATGATATTGTTAGTGAGTATGATATTGTTAGTGAGTATGATATTGTTAGTGAGTATGATATTGTTAGTGAGTATGATATTGTTGGTGAGTATGATATTGTTAGTGAGTATGATATTGTTAGTGAGTATGATATTGTTAGTGAGTATGATATTGTTAGTGAGTATGATATTGTTAGTGAGTATGATATTGTTGGTGAGTATGATATTGTTAGTGAGTATGATATTGTTAGTGAGTATGATATTGTTAGTGAGTATGATATTGTTAGTGAGTATGATATTGTTAGTGAGTATGATATTGTTAGTGAGTATGATATTGTTAGTGAGTATGATATTGTTAGTGAGTATGATATTGTTAGTGAGTATGATATTGTTAGTGAGTATGATATTGTTAGTGAGTATGATATTGTTAGTGAGTATGATATTGTTAGTGAGTATGATATTGTTAGTGAGTATGATATTGTTAGTGAGTATGATATTGTTAGTGAGTATGATATTGTTAGTGAGTATGATATTGTTAGTGAGTATGATATTGTTAGTGAGTATGATATTGTTAGTGAGTATGATATTGTTAGTGAGTATGATATTGTTAGTGAGTATGATATTGTTGGTGAGTATGATATTGTTAGTGAGTATGATATTGTTAGTGAGTATGATATTGTTAGTGAGTATGATATTGTTAGTGAGTATGATATTGTTGTGAGTATGATATTGTTAGTGAGTATGATATTGTTAGTGAGTATGATATTGTTAGTGAGTATGATATTGTTAGTGAGTATGATATTGTTAGTGAGTATGATATTGTTAGTGAGTATGATATTGTTGTGAGTATGATATTGTTAGTGAGTATGATATTGTTAGTGAGTATGATATTGTTGGTGAGTATGATATTGTTGTGAGTATGATATTGTTAGTGAGTATGATATTGTTGGTGAGTATGATATTGTTAGTGAGTATGATATTGTTAGTGAGTATGATATTGTTAGTGAGTATGATATTGTTAGTGAGTATGATATTGTTAGTGAGTATGATATTGTTAGTGAGTATGATATTGTTAGTGAGTATGATATTGTTAGTGAGTATGATATTGTTAGTGAGTATGATATTGTTAGTGAGTATGATATTGTTAGTGAGTATGATATTGTTAGTGAGTATGATATTGTTGGTGAGTATGATATTGTTAGTGAGTATGATATTGTTAGTGAGTATGATATTGTTAGTGAGTATGATATTGTTAGTGAGTATGATATTGTTAGTGAGTATGATATTGTTAGTGAGTATGATATTGTTAGTGAGTATGATATTGTTAGTGAGTATGATATTGTTAGTGAGTATGATATTGTTAGTGAGTATGATATTGTTAGTGAGTATGATATTGTTAGTGAGTATGATATTGTTAGTGAGTATGATATTGTTAGTGAGTATGATATTGTTAGTGAGTATGATATTGTTAGTGAGTATGATATTGTTGGTGAGTATGATATTGTTAGTGAGTATGATATTGTTAGTGAGTATGATATTGTTAGTGAGTATGATATTGTTAGTGAGTATGATATTGTTAGTGAGTATGATATTGTTGGTGAGTATGATATTGTTAGTGAGTATGATATTGTTAGTGAGTATGATATTGTTGTGAGTATGATATTGTTAGTGAGTATGATATTGTTAGTGAGTATGATATTGTTAGTGAGTATGATATTGTTAGTGAGTATGATATTGTTAGTGAGTATGATATTGTTGGTGAGTATGATATTGTTAGTGAGTATGATATTGTTAGTGAGTATGATATTGTTAGTGAGTATGATATTGTTAGTGAGTATGATATTGTTAGTGAGTATGATATTGTTAGTGAGTATGATATTGTTAGTGAGTATGATATTGTTGGTGAGTATGATATTGTTAGTGAGTATGATATTGTTAGTGAGTATGATATTGTTAGTGAGTATGATATTGTTAGTGAGTATGATATTGTTAGTGAGTATGATATTGTTGGTGAGTATGATATTGTTAGTGAGTATGATATTGTTAGTGAGTATGATATTGTTAGTGAGTATGATATTGTTGGTGAGTATGATATTGTTAGTGAGTATGATATTGTTAGTGAGTATGATATTGTTAGTGAGTATGATATTGTTAGTGAGTATGATATTGTTGGTGAGTATGATATTGTTAGTGAGTATGATATTGTTGGTGAGTATGATATTGTTAGTGAGTATGATATTGTTAGTGAGTATGATATTGTTAGTGAGTATGATATTGTTAGTGAGTATGATATTGTGTGGTATGATTTGTGTGAGTATGATATTGTTGGTGAGTATGATATTGTTAGTGAGTATGATATTGTTGGTGAGTATGATATTGTTAGTGAGTATGATATTGTTAGTGAGTATGATATTGTTAGTGAGTATGATATTGTTGGTGAGTATGATATTGTTGTGAGTATGATATTGTTAGTGAGTATGATATTGTTGTGGTATGATTTGTTAGTGAGTATGATATTGTTAGTGAGTATGATATTGTTAGTGAGTATGATATTGTTAGTGAGTATGATATTGTTAGTGAGTATGATATTGTTGGTGAGTATGATATTGTTGGTGAGTATGATATTGTTAGTGAGTATGATATTGTTAGTGAGTATGATATTGTTAGTGAGTATGATATTGTTAGTGAGTATGATATTGTTAGTGAGTATGATATTGTTGGTGAGTATGATATTGTTAGTGAGTATGATATTGTTAGTGAGTATGATATTGTTAGTGAGTATGATATTGTTGGTGAGTATGATATTGTTAGTGAGTATGATATTGTTAGTGAGTATGATATTGTTGGTGAGTATGATATTGTTAGTGAGTATGATATTGTTAGTGAGTATGATATTGTTAGTGAGTATGATATTGTTGGTGAGTATGATATTGTTAGTGAGTATGATATTGTTAGTGAGTATGATATTGTTAGTGAGTATGATATTGTTAGTGAGTATGATATTGTTGGTGAGTATGATATTGTTAGTGAGTATGATATTGTTAGTGAGTATGATATTGTTAGTGAGTATGATATTGTTGGTGAGTATGATATTGTTAGTGAGTATGATATTGTTGGTGAGTATGATATTGTTAGTGAGTATGATATTGTTAGTGAGTATGATATTGTTGTGAGTATGTAGTGTATGATATTGTTAGTGAGTATGATATTGTTGGTGAGTATGATATTGTTAGTGAGTATGATATTGTTAGTGAGTATGATATTGTTGGTGAGTATGATATTGTTAGTGAGTATGATATTGTTAGTGAGTATGATATTGTTAGTGAGTATGATATTGTTAGTGAGTATGATATTGTTGGTGAGTATGATATTGTTAGTGAGTATGATATTGTTAGTGAGTATGATATTGTTAGTGAGTATGATATTGTTAGTGAGTATGATATTGTTAGTGAGTATGATATTGTTAGTGAGTATGATATTGTTAGTGAGTATGATATTGTTAGTGAGTATGATATTGTTGGTGAGTATGATATTGTTAGTGAGTATGATATTGTTAGTGAGTATGATATTGTTAGTGAGTATGATATTGTTGGTGAGTATGATATTGTTAGTGAGTATGATATTGTTAGTGAGTATGATATTGTTAGTGAGTATGATATTGTTAGTGAGTATGATATTGTTGGTGAGTATGATATTGTTAGTGAGTATGATATTGTTAGTGAGTATGATATTGTTAGTGAGTATGATATTGTTAGTGAGTATGATATTGTTAGTGAGTATGATATTGTTGGTGAGTATGATATTGTTAGTGAGTATGATATTGTTGGTGAGTATGATATTGTTAGTGAGTATGATATTGTTAGTGAGTATGATATTGTTGTGAGTATGATATTGTTAGTGAGTATGATATTGTTGGTGAGTATGATATTGTTAGTGAGTATGATATTGTTGTGAGTATGATATTGTTAGTGAGTATGATATTGTTAGTGAGTATGATATTGTTAGTGAGTATGATATTGTTGTGAGTATGTTATTGTTTAGTGAGTATGATATTGTTAGTGAGTATGATATTGTTGGTGAGTATGTATTGTTGGGAGTTGATTTGTTAGTGGATGTTTGTGTGAGTGTGATATTGTTAGTGAGTATGATTTGTTGGTGAGTGTGATGTGTTGGTGAGTATGTATTGTTGTGAGTATGTATTGTTGTGAGTTGGTGTGTGAGTGAGTTGATATTGTTGGTGTGTATGATTTGTGTGGTGAGTTGTGTGGTTATGGTATGTGTGGTGAGGTGGGTGAGTTGTGGGTGGTGTGTATGGTGTGGGGTGGTGGGTGGTTGGGGGTGGGTGGGGTGTGTGGGGGTGGTGGGGTGTGGGTGGGGGGTGGTGTGGGTGGGGGGGGTGGTGTGGGTGGGGGGGTGGTGGTGTGGGGTGGGTGGTGGTGTGGTGGGGTGTGGGGGGGGTTGGGGTGGTGGGGGTGGGTGGTGTGGGGGGGTGGGTGGTGGGGTGTGGGGTGGGGGGTGGTTGGGTGGGTGGGTGGTGGGGTGTGGTGGGGGTGGGGGGGTGGTGGGGGGTGGGTGGTGGGGGTGGGGGGGGTGTGGGTGGTGTGGGGGGGGGGTGGTGGTGGGTGGGGTGGGTGGGGGTGGGGGTGGGTGGTGGGTGGGGGTGGTGGTGTGGGGGGTGGTGTGGGGGGTGGGGGGGGGGTGGGTGGGGGGGGGTGGGTGGGGTGTGGGTGGGGGGGTGGTGGGGTGGGGGGGGGGTGGTGGGGGTGGGGGGGTGGGGTGGGTGGGGGGGGGGTGGTGGTGTGGGGGTGGTGTGGTGGGGGGGGGTGGGTGGGGGTGTGGGGGGGGTGGTGGGGGGGTGGGGGGGGGGTGGGGGGTGTGGGTGGGGGTGGGGTGGGGGGGGTGGGGGGGTGGGGGGGGTGGTGTGGGGGGTGGGGGGGGTGGGGGGTGGGGTGGGGTGGGGGTGGGGGTGGGGGTGGGGTGGGTGGGGGTGGGGGGGGGGTGTGGGGGGGGTGGTGGGGGGGGGGTGTGGGTGGGGGGGGGTGGGGGTGGTGGGTGGGGGGGGGTGGTGGTGGGGGGTGGGGGGGGGGTGGGGTGGTGTGGGGGTGGGGGGGTGGGGGGTGGGGGGGGTGGGGGGTGGTGGGGGGGTGGGGGGGGTGTGGGGGGGGGTGGTGGGGTGGGGGGGGGGTGGGGGGTGTGGGGGGGGGGTGGGTGGGGTGGGGGGGGGGTGGTGTGGGGGGTGTGGGGGTGGGTGGGGGGTGGGGGTGGGGGTGGTGTGGGGGTGGGTGGTGGTGTGGGGGTGGGTGGTGGTGTGGGGGTGGGTGGTGGTGTGGGGGTGGGTGGTGGTGTGGGGGTGGGGTGGTGGTGTGGGGGTGGGTGGTGGTGTGGGGGTGGGTGGGGTGTGGGGGTGGGTGGTGGTGTGGGGGTGGGTGGTGGTGTAGGGGTGGGTGGTGGTGTGGGGGGGGGTGGTGGTGTGGGGGTGGGGTGGTGGTGTGGGGGGTGGGGTGGTGGTGTAGGGGTGGTGGTGGTGTGGGGGTGGGTGGTGGTGTGGGGGTGGGTGGTGGTGTGGGGGTGGGTGGTGGGGTGGGGGTGGGTGATGGTGTGGGGGTGGGTGGTGGTGTGAGAGAGAGGGGAAGAGAAGAAGGGGTGGGGGGGTGGTGTGTGTGTGATGTAGATAGTTATTGTGATGGAGATAGTTATTGTGATGTAGATAGTTATTGTGATGTAGATAGTTATTGTGATGTAGATAGTTATTGTGATGTAGATAGTTATTGTGATGTAGATAGTTATTGTGATGTAGATAGTTATTGTGATGTAGATAGTTATTGTGATGTAGATAGTTATTGTGATGTAGATAGTTATTGTGATGTAGATAGTTATTGTGATGTAGATAGTTATTGTGATGTAGATAGTTATTGTGATGTAGATAGTTATTGTGATGTAGATAGTTATTGTGATGTAGATAGTTATTGTGATGTAGATAGTTATTGTGATGTAGATAGTTATTGTGATGTAGATAGTTATTGTGATGTAGATAGTTATTGTGATGTAGATAGTTATTGTGATGTAGATAGTTATTGTGATGTAGATAGTTATTGTGATGTAGATAGTTATTGTGATGTAGATAGTTATTGTGATGTAGATAGTTATTGTGATGTAGATAGTTATTGTGATGTAGATAGTTATTGTGATGTAGATAGTTATTGTGATGTAGATAGTTATTGTGATGTAGATAATTATTGTGATGTAGATAGTTATTGTGATGTAGATAGTTATTGTGATGTAGATAGTTATTGTGATGTAGATAGTTATTGTGATGTAGATAGTTATTGTGATGTAGATAGTTATTGTGATGTAGATAGTTATTGTGATGTAGATAGTTATTGTGATGTAGATAGTTATTGTGATGTAGATAGTTATTGTGATGTAGATAGTTATTGTGATGTAGATAGTTATTGTGATGTAGATAGTTATTGTGATGTAGATAGTTATTGTGATGTAGATAGTTATTGTGATGTAGATAGTTATTGTGATGTAGATAGTTATTGTGATGTAGATAGTTATTGTGATGTAGATAGTTATTGTGATGTAGATAATTATTGTGATGTAGATAGTTATTGTGATGTAGATAGTTATTGTGATGTAGATAGTTATTGTGATGTAGATAGTTATTGTGATGTAGATAGTTATTGTGATGTAGATAGTTATTGTGATGTAGATAGTTATTGTGATGTAGATAGTTATTGTGATGTAGATAGTTATTGTGATGTAGATAGTTATTGTGATGTAGATAGTTATTGTGATGTAGATAGTTATTGTGATGTAGATAGTTATTGTGATGTAGATAGTTATTGTGATGTAGATAGTTATTGTGATGTAGATAGTTATTGTGATGTAGATAGTTATTGTGATGTAGATAGTTATTGTGATGTAGATAGTTATTGTGATGTAGATAGTTATTGTGATGTAGATAGTTATTGTGATGTAGATAGTTATTGTGATGTAGATAGTTATTGTGATGTAGATAGTTATTGTGATGTAGATAGTTATTGTGATGTAGATAGTTATTGTGATGTAGATAGTTATTGTGATGTAGATAGTTATTGTGATGTAGATAGTTATTGTGATGTAGATAGTTATTGTGATGTAGATAGTTATTGTGATGTAGATAGTTATTGTGATGTAGATAATTATTGTGATGTAGATAGTTATTGTGATGTAGATAGTTATTGTGATGTAGATAGTTATTGTGATGTAGATAGTTATTGTGATGTAGATAGTTATTGTGATGTAGATAGTTATTGTGATGTAGATAGTTATTGTGATGTAGATAGTTATTGTGATGTAGATAGTTATTGTGATGTAGATAGTTATTGTGATGTAGATAGTTATTGTGATGTAGATAGTTATTGTGATGTAGATAGTTATTGTGATGTAGATAGTTATTGTGATGTAGTAGTGATGTAGATAGTTATTGTGATGTAGATAGTTATTGTGATGTAGATAGTTATTGTGATGTAGATAGTTATTGTGATGTAGATAGTTATTGTGATGTAGATAGTTATTGTGATGTAGATAGTTATTGTGATGTAGATAGTTATTGTGATGTAGATAGTTATTGTGATGTAGATAGTTATTGTGATGTAGATAGTTATTGTGATGTAGATAGTTATTGTGATGTAGATAGTTATTGTGATGTAGATAGTTATTGTGATGTAGATAGTTATTGTGATGTAGATAGTTATTGTGATGTAGATAGTTATTGTGATGTAGATAGTTATTGTGATGTAGATAGTTATTGTGATGTAGATAGTTATTGTGATGTAGATAGTTATTGTGATGTAGATAGTTATTGTGATGTAGATAGTTATTGTGATGTAGATAGTTATTGTGATGTAGATAGTTATTGTGATGTAGATAGTTATTGTGATGTAGATAGTTATTGTGATGTAGATAGTTATTGTGATGTAGATAGTTATTGTGATGTAGATAGTTATTGTGATGTAGATAGTTATTGTGATGTAGATAGTTATTGTGATGTAGATAGTTATTGTGATGTAGATAGTTATTGTGATGTAGATAGTTATTGTGATGTAGATAGTTATTGTGATGTAGATAGTTATTGTGATGTAGATAGTTATTGTGATGTAGATAGTTATTGTGATGTAGATAGTTATTGTGATGTAGATAGTTATTGTGATGTAGATAGTTATTGTGATGTAGATAGTTATTGTGATGTAGATATTATTGTGATGTAGATAGTTATTGTGATGTAGATAGTTATTGTGATGTAGATAGTTATTGTGATGTAGATAGTTATTGTGATGTAGATAGTTATTGTGATGTAGATAGTTATTGTGATGTAGATAGTTATTGTGATGTAGATAGTTATTGTGATGTAGATAGTTATTGTGATGTAGATAGTTATTGTGATGTAGATAGTTATTGTGATGTAGATAGTTATTGTGATGTAGATAGTTATTGTGATGTAGATAGTTATTGTGATGTAGATAGTTATTGTGATGTAGATAGTTATTGTGATGTAGATAGTTATTGTGATGTAGATAGTTATTGTGATGTAGATAGTTATTGTGATGTAGATAGTTATTGTGATGTAGATAGTTATTGTGATGTAGATAGTTATTGTGATGTAGATAGTTATTGTGATGTAGATAGTTATTGTGATGTAGATAGTTATTGTGATGTAGATAGTTATTGTGATGTAGATAGTTATTGTGATGTAGATAGTTATTGTGATGTAGATAGTTATTGTGATGTAGATAGTTATTGTGATGTAGATAGTTATTGTGATGTAGATAGTTATTGTGATGTAGATAGTTATTGTGATGTAGATAGTTATTGTGATGTAGATAGTTATTGTGATGTAGATAGTTATTGTGATGTAGATAGTTATTGTGATGTAGATAGTTATTGTGATGTAGATAGTTATTGTGATGTAGATAATTATTGTGATGTAGATAGTTATTGTGATGTAGATAGTTATTGTGATGTAGATAGTTATTGTGATGTAGATAGTTATTGTGATGTAGATAGTTATTGTGATGTAGATAGTTATTGTGATGTAGATAGTTATTGTGATGTAGATAGTTATTGTGATGTAGATAGTTATTGTGATGTAGATAGTTATTGTGATGTAGATAGTTATTGTGATGTAGATAGTTATTGTGATGTAGATAGTTATTGTGATGTAGATAGTTATTGTGATGTAGATAGTTATTGTGATGTAGATAGTTATTGTGATGTAGATAGTTATTGTGATGTAGATAGTTATTGTGATGTAGATAGTTATTGTGATGTAGATAGTTATTGTGATGTAGATAGTTATTGTGATGTAGATAGTTATTGTGATGTAGATAGTTATTGTGATGTAGATAATTATTGTGATGTAGATAGTTATTGTGATGTAGATAGTTATTGTGATGTAGATAGTTATTGTGATGTAGATAGTTATTGTGATGTAGATAGTTATTGTGATGTAGATAGTTATTGTGATGTAGATAGTTATTGTGATGTAAAGTTATTGTGATGTAGATAGTTATTGTGATGTAGATAGTTATTGTGATGTAGATAGTTACTTGTGATGTAGATAGTTATTGTGATAGCTATTATTGTGATGTAGAATACTATATCATGTGATGTAGATATTATTGTACTGTCACAATATCATAGTCACTTAAGATATCATTGCATGTACTAATTCATAGTCAGACTACTATCATTGATCTGTAATCATTATCTACTAATACAATATCATACTCACACAACATATATCATATACTCACTAACAATATCATACTCACTAACAATATCATACTCACTAACAATATCATACTCACTAACAATATCATACTCACTCAACAATATCATACTCACTAACAATATCATACTCACTAACAATATCATACTCACTAACAATATCATACTCACTAACAATATCATACTCACTAACAATATCATACTCACTAACAATATCATACTCACCAACAATATCATACTCACTAACAATATCATACTCACTAACAATATCATACTCACTAACAATATCATACTCACTAACAATATCATACTCACTAACAATATCATACTCACTAACAATATCATACTCACTAACAATATCATACTCACAAACAATATCATACTCACTAACAATATCATACTCAATAACAATATCATACTCACTAACAATATCATACGCACAAACATTAAAATAATCACTGACATTAAGATAAGGGGTGATAGTAATAAAAGGAGAGAAACCATGATGACTTTTTTTTTAAAAATGTATATCGATATTTTAAAATATATTGTTATTTTCATTACAAATTTCAACACATCTTTTAATCTACATTCATATAATTTTTTTAAAAACGTAAAAAAACAAGTTTTTGACTATCAATCCTTTATATCAGTACTTTGTCTCTTCTGAAGTCAATTCATGTAGCCAGCTCGGATATTCTGTTCACAACATCGACTAGGAATCTTGGCTACATTATTTCTGACAACATGTCTATTAACAACTTCATCAATCACATCTGTCGCTCTGCCTACACTGCCATTCGTCAGATCAGCTCAATCCGTCATTACTTAACAGTTAGTGCCACAAAAACACTAGTCTGTGCTCTTGTACTGGCTCGTATGGATTACTGCAATTCTCTTCTGTCAGGTGTGCCAAAACAATGCATTGAAAGAATACAGAAAATTCAAAATTCAGCTGCCAGACTGGTGCTCAAGGCAAAAAAACATGACCATGTTACTCCACTTCTTCGCTCACTTCATTGGCTGCCTATTCAAGTTTGTATTGATTACAAACTGGCCGTTCTCTGTCACAATTTCTTTTCGGACTCATGCCCATCGTATCTTTCTGAACTTTTGTCGGTCTACTCACCCACTCGCAAGCTAAGATCTTCTGCAGACACACGCGTTCTCTCTGTTCCTACGACACGCACCAAAACGTTTGGTGAAAGGTCATTCTCTTTTTGTGCAGCCAAACAATGGAATTCTCTACCATTACACATACGTAGTATTCAAACAACCAAGTCTTTCAAGACTGCACTTAAGACACATCTTTTCACAATTTATTTTTAAAATTGATGAAACAACATTTCTTGTAAATGATTAACGTAGCTTATGTATAATGTATTGTAATTTTTTGTGTTTGTTGTGATATGAAAGTTAATTTAATACTTATAAGTATGTTATTTCTTTCATGTAAAGCGCTGTGAGCCCAGTTCCTTACTGGGATACAGCGCTATATAAATAATCAATTTATTATTATTATTATATCGGAGGGATATGCCTTCATTGTAATACGCAGCGCAAGACAATCCAAAAATACAAAATTTTAGTTATGCATCGTAAAACATGTTTAATATAATGCGCACCAATTGGGAATATATCTTTAAAAAGTATTTTCAATATAATACGCACCTTAGTGCGTGACAGGAAAGGTTATTCAATATAATACACACCACGACTCTCTAGCACAAAAATTAACATGTTACATAGAGATAAATCAAGATAATCTAAAAATTCATTAATTTAATTACGGTACATGCGATCGATCTGAAATTTTGATGCATCATTTTTAGCATCGGCACAAGTCTGCCTGCAAAATTTCAGCTCGCTAGCTTACGAGGAAGTGGGTTAAATCGATCCAAAGTCTTTTCGGCAAGGCCGCAAGCAAACAGACACCACGAGTTAATATAAAGGATTTAATTTTAAAAAACATTAAAAAAACAAGTTTTTTTTACTATAAATCCTTTATGCACAAGACATAACTAAAAGAATGTTCATTATAATACGTAGCGCAAGACAATCCAAAAATACAAAATTTTAGTTATGTCACGTAAAAAATGTTTAATATAATGCGCAGTTCGCTAGTATACGAGGAAGTTGGTTAAAAATCGATCTAAAGTTTTTTCGGCAATCAAGGGCTCAAACAGACAACACAAGTTAATATAAAGGATTTAAACATGAAAGAATCTCTTGTGTGTCCGTGAGCATGCCCTAAATAGCCTACTTCACCATTCATCCATTTTTTCCCCTTTCTAAGCTCTAAAATTTTATTTTATTTATCCATTTTTTATGAAACTTGGAATTTCTTTTTGCACACTTCCACGAGGGTTTCTGGTATAATTGTTTTTAATAAGTACCACTCATTAATTTCTTTGAATTTATTCTTTTTACTGTCAGCTAGTGTAAAATATAAAAATACGATATTTTTAAAACATGGTAATATTGTTTTTCAGACTAAGTCTACATAACTTGAATCTTTAATGTAACGTTTTTATTTGGGCTGTTAACGATTAATTTATTCTCAATAGTTAACTTCTGAACAATTAAAGATTAATTAATATTTAATTTCGATTAAAGCCCAAAACATTTATAGAAGCATTTATTAAACGTACTTGTCGAAAGAGAAATAACACTGGAATGTCTTTATCAACATTTTGAACATGACTTTCAGTCAATGGTTTAAAACCAAAATGTTTGTGCAATCATCCGGAAATGTATTCATATTTATCGGCCGCCATTTTTTTTAAAAACTTTTTTTTACTTCTGATACATTTGTAAGTGACGGGTCGATTAATCTTTTTTTTTAAAAATTAATAGTTAAAATTTGTTTAACGATATATCTGTTAATGAATCGTTAAATTTTGCAGCCAATTTTTTTATGTCTAACATATCTGCTTGGAAATGTAACCTCCCATTTCCACAAGGCGGTAACGTTCTGTAAAATTCAGAACAATAAAAGAAAATCTTTAGATAATAACATAGGTAAATAAGACAATTATTTTTGACACTTATAAAAAGTGGTTAGATTTATGGTTAACATCAGTGTTCACTGTCAATTCAGTACTTGTTTATCCTACCTATGGATGTTTAATTGATGACTTAACGCCTCTTCTGAGACTAAATATTCAGAACTGCAAAACTGATACTTAACAACAAAGAAGGAACATGACATTAGACATTTCCCCTTTTAAGAAAAACTAGGTTAGTGTTGATATTATCAATGCACATCCTACAATAATAGCAGGTATAGATAACTGTAACACCTAAAATTTATTACCTAAATTCACTGCAGGAGTAAATACATATACCAACTGCATTCACTGCAGGATTAAGTCAATGTACCAACAACAATCAGTTGCTCAGTCTTTTAAACTATACCCAGACTATATGAGTTGTATCACTGCTTGGTTAACTCAGTTTATATAATGTACCCAGACTATATTAGTTGTATCGCTGTTTTGTTAACTCAGTTTATATACTGTAACCACTGCTGGTAATTACTAGTTAAGTGATCTTGTAACGAATGTACTTGTCTATGAACCATGCTTGAAATCACAAGCTAGGAAATCTTGTAACGAATGTTCTTGTCAATGAACCATGCTGAGTGAAGATCTTATTCTTTGTCTTGAGATTTATTAAGGGGAGGATCAGCAGCTATGATGGGTTAGGTCATAACCTTCATACCAGCTAAGTTGTCTAGCTAATGGGTTAGGTCATAACCTTCATACCAGCAGAGTTGTCTAGCTAATGGGTTAGGTCATTACCTTCATGCCAGCTAAGTTGTCTAGCTAATGGGTTAGATCATTACCTTCATACCAGCTAAGTTGTCTAGCTAATGGGTTAGATCATTACCTTCATACCAGCTAAGTTGTCTAGCTAATGGGTTAGGTCATTACCTTCATACCAGCTAAGTTGTCTAGCTAATGGGTTAGATCATTACCTTCATACCAGCAGAGTTGTCTAGCTAATGGGTTAGATCATTACCTTCATACCAGCTAAGTTGTCTAGCTAATGGGTTAGGTCATTACCTTCATACCAGCAAAGTTGTCTAGCTAATGGGGTTAGATCATTACCTTCATACCAGCTAAGTTGTCTAGCTAATGGGTTAGATCATTACCTTCATACCAGCTAAGTTGTCTAGCTAATGGGTTAGATCATTACCTTCATACCAGCTAAGTTGTCTAGCTAATGGGTTAGATCATTACCTTCATACCAGCTAAGTTGTCTAGCTAATGGGTTAGATCATTACCTTCATACCAGCTAAGTTGTCTAGCTAATGGGTTAGATCATTACCTTTATACCAGCAGATTTGTCTAGCTAATGGGTTAGGTCATTACCTTCATACCAGCTAAGTTGTCTAGCTAATGGGTTAGGTCATTACCTTCATACCAGCTAAGTTGTCTAGCTAATGGGTTAGATCATTACCTTCATAACAGCAGAGTTGTCTAGCTTATGGGTTAGATCATTACCTTCATACCAGCAGAGTTGTCTAGCTAATGGGTTAGGTCATTACCTTCATACCAGCTAAGTTGTCTAGCTAATGGGTTAGATCATTACCTTCATACCAGCAGAGTTGTCTAGCTAATGGGTTAGGTCATTACCTTCATACCAGCTAAGTTGTCTAGCTAATGGGTTAGGTCATTACCTTCATACCAGCAGAGTTGTCTAGCTAATGGGTAAGATCATTACCTTCATACCAGCTAAGTTGTCTAGCTAATGGGTTAGATCATTACCTTCATACCAGCTAAGTTTTCTAGCTAATGGTTTAGGTCGTTACCCTTATACCAGCTATGTCGTTTTTTAGCAACAGTGAGATGTCCCCAGTGGTAATGTTGGTACAAAAAAACAACACACACACAAATAAGGTCAAGTTTTATATATGTGAGGTAGTGGCTCAACAATAAAACTCTTCACCTGTATACAAGAACAATAGTTTTAGACAAGGAGAGAACACCATCAAGAATTAAATACTGTGATAATAAAATAAATTAGCATCTCAAAATAAATGTATGCCTTAGTCAACAGTCATGATGAAGGACAAGGTTTTCTGCGTGCGAATGAAACTTATTCATGTTGTAGAATTCAATTAACCTTTTACAGTTCCCAAACAGATTAGTTCTTGAAACAGATGTAATACGCCCTAAAGAGCATACTATAAAGATATGTCTATGAAAGAGATGAAATACACCAAAAAGAGCATAGTATACAGATATATCTATGGAACAGATGTTATAAGCCCTAAAGACCATAACATATATTTTTCTAAAATGATCTTAATGAATGTGTTTCTAGGCGATGTAAGTTACATAACGCATGTGGAGAGACGAGGCATGAAAAATTAATTTCCCGAAGGGGCCGTCCATAAATGACGTTACACACCTAGAGGGGGGAGGGGGTCACACTTTTATGACGATGCGTGATGAGGGGGAGGGAGGGGGATTGAAGAAATGTGACGTCACATCAAAAGGGTAACTTAAAATAAAACTTCCATTGAAATAGTTGGTCGCTCATAATTTATTTAATGACTTTTTTTTATTTAAATCAGTGCTTCTCAATGTGCCGGTCGATAGGCCATCAGACGCCGGTTGGCGTAAGTTATCAAGACATGAAAATTAAATATAATTATAATCCTTAAGTTTGAGAACCCACAAGAGAACGTATGAAATTGTTACCTGTCGTCGTTTGATGTTGTCATCAAACCATTTGTGATGTAACCGCAGCTCCGTTTGGTTCTCTCACGGCTCGAGTCGGCGAACTTTTTTGCCCGTTACCACAAAATATACAAGTTTATATGTGCGTTACAACTCGAGGTCCTGCTCACATGACTCGAGGATTTGGGGGAGCGTCGTTAGCCCCCCCACCCCCCAATAAAATGCAACTGGTGAGTTTTACAAGCATGACACGTGTCTAAAAATGATCTGAATAGGATTATGTATAGATATTTTAAATCAAAACGACATGGGATATCCGTTTTTTTGTGTGTGTGATCTATTTGATACAATTATAAACGTTTTAAGTTTGATATAAATGGTTCGATTGTTTTTTGGTCCAACACCCCTGTCCATTCTAGATAAAATGATAAATGAGCCCATTTAAAATTAGCCAAAGTATTAACTTTATTGAATGCATCAAATTCTTGACATCGCAATTCGAGAGAAGCACAAAACAACTTTTCTTCTTAGCTCAGTTTTTAAGGCATTAATTTTAAATATCACAGACAGGATACTTGATACAGTCAAGTCATGTGGATTAAGATTATTGCCACTCGTGTCAATAAAAATTAAAGTTGGGTGTATTTAGGTAGTGGCGTAGCTAACCTCTTCAATTTTCCGCCCATTTTAGGGGCCGTCTATAAATGACGTCACGCACCTGGGGGGGGTCACAAAATTTGTGACGATGTGTGACGAGGGGGGGTAATTAATAAATGTGATGTCACATCAAAACGAGCAAATTTAAATAAAATTTTTACTTAAATATTTGATTACTGACACTTTATTTAATGACGTTTTACATGACTTCAGGCGTGTTACGATATTCAAGTGCAGCCTTACACTAAAAAACATACTTAAATATAAAAAAATTGATTTAAAAATGCCAATTTTCAAAAAGAAAATACGGTTTTTATTGGAGGGGGGGGCATAGCTTTGTAACGTCATATTGAAAAAGGGGTCTAAGTTTTTATGACGACGTGAGACGATGAGGGAGGGGGGGGGGAAATCAGTCAAAGTAGCATGACGTCATTTATGGATGGCCCCTTAAGTCAATCATATGATTTTTTTTTAATTAATAAACATGGATAAATAATTGTAATTGAAGCAAAGTAGAGGTGGGAAACATTTTTACCGTTGCATGCCATATTTATGTTAAGCGTTAATAAAAGAGGCCGCATAAAATGATATACCTATAAAGACACGTATAATAATACAAGATACCTTTTTTTAAAGGCCACAAGAAAGTTACTGAGGTCGCAGGCCCCCCCCCATGCAGTGGCGTCACTAGCGGGCCGCCCCGGGTGACACCCATCAGGGGGTGACACCCGAGCCTAAAATTTTACTGTGTACGATTTTATGTCAGAAAACAAAAGAATACAATTTTTTAATCTAGAAAGAAATTAAGAAATACAATGAAATACGTTAAACGCGAAAATTCTTATTAAAAAAATATCAGTTAACTTGCAATAATAAAACAGTCCCAACACACGAACAACATTAAAACAAATTAGGAAAAAAAGAAAAGAAATAGTCGCAGCAGAGAGATCTTTAAAAAAGGCTGGAATGAAAGAGGCAGTGTCTTCTATTTTAAAAGATATAAAGCCATTTGGGCTTGGACACACCGACAGCATGAACGAATCCCACCTCACGACTCCCTCCACCACAGTGGGGTGGGGGGGAATACGATTATTATCACCCCCACCCCCAAAGAAAAAAAATTAAAAGATGGGTTTTCTTTGTTGATGTTTTTCTTGAGGAAAATTATGATTTCAATGTCTTTGAGTTAATATTTTTTATATATATATATTTTATTAAAGGCGTGAAAACATAGATATGCATGTTTATATACAGATAGTCCTCCGGTTACGACGGTCCCATCCCGACTTACGCTGTTTAGTGCTTACGAACGCGCCCCCGTAAAGAATAGTATTACGCATTATTCCGTATTTTAAAAAAAAATTCATGAGGTAACGAATTCTTTTCTCTATTTGAAATAACATAAAATTATTGAAAAATATGTATGATTATTATTTCAACCTACAACTTTCGTTTGCGAATTTTTCAAATGGCGAAGTTTTCAATCAAGTCAATAAAGCTGAGTAAGCTTACAAGTTCCTTTTCAATGCTCATTAGAGAGAGCATATTCAGCCTTTTTCGTCCCATGCAAATTCTAACTCATTATATATTCTTTTCAACTTTGAAAAGGATCGCTCTCAGCTGCAGTTTGATGTCATCATTGAAAGATAGATGCGAAGTGCGATGTGTACATTTGTAAAGGACTGTGTGAAATATAGCTCATTCAAAAGCAGCAAAATATTTTAGCTCTGTGCAAGTTTTTTGAGTTTCGCTTTGTGCTAATTCCCTTTTCCTTACCCTGGGGCTGGACAATAACTTTTTAAGAGTTCTGAAAATTGGACTAATTCTGAAGGTAAGCAGTCTTCGAAATCACTCATGAACCTACATGTGGAAGAAAATCAGAAGCCCCGAGCCTAGTGCTCTTTATGGGTCTTCCCGGAAGACCCCCTTAGCCATCTGGCCACCAAAGGGACGTAACAGCTGAGGAACCCCCCAAAAGCGGTCGCTTCTGAAGCGGCCACCTGGGCATCCAGGACATACAATCGAAGATGCCTCCCACTAAGTTGCCCTCACAAGGAGGTGGTGGAATTTCCTACTACGACCCGCTACCACTTTGGCGCCATCCCGGCAAAGCACACGGGTCTCCATGGTTAGGACCACCGCAGACCGGGGGATCATCAAAGACCTACCTAGGGTGCAACCCCCACTGGAAGGTTTCTTCAGAGCTGGCGTCCAATGCGTTCTTCGCGGCACTTTTTGCTAATCCGTACTGGCGCTCCTGGCCCTATAACCGGCACCGCTCGATGGCGTTGCTAGTAAATTGAGGGGGACGAAACGGTTGCTTCGTATTTACCCGACCCCTTCTTCGAAATCACTTGAATGTTCTTCCATTAACTTGGCTGCTGCCCATCGGGTGGCGAAAGTGCTGAGCTCAGTTAGGTTTGTAAGAAAGCCAAATTTCTCATGGATGTATTTATATGCACCTAACCAATGTTGTAGGGCTTAAGAAAGTTTGTCAATGATTACCAGAAATACCTCAATCTTGAATTTTTTTCACCAGGAGAATACTGTTTTGTTGATGTCCCTTTTTTCAAACTGACGCTTTCTTTTTTGTTTGATAGTATTGAAGATTGTTTACACTGTTTTTACCACGGACTTTTCCTTTCCTTTGTCTTCATAGGAATAAAATTAAGAATGCTATTTTTTAACAAACTCAATGAGAGACTTTCCTTTCTAAAATTGTTTCCCAAATTTCAAGTAAAATAGCGACTTCCAGTTGTTCAATTTCCTTTAGAAATCCTTCTTCTTCAAGTCGACAGTCACGTGGCTGATTTTCATTCGTTGCTAATTCTTCCAGTGCTGCGATATTCTCATGGTATGAGCTATTAACAGACCTTACAGCATAGTGTCAGGCTGACCATCTTGTGTCAGACAAGGCTTTGTTAGCATGTATCAATTTCATATGTTTTTGAAGTACCTGTCAACGATGAGTAGATGCAACAAGTCGGGTATAAAGATTTTGCAGAAGACAAAAAAATCTGACCGCAGTAGGACAACCTGCTGCTCTTTTCCCAACCAAATTAAAGGAATGAGCTGTGCACGGCACATAATGAGCTACAATGCACTTCTCACGAAGAATAGACTGGTTTCCGTTATACTTCCTACTCATTTGCAGCATTGCCGTATGACTGTCCAAGGCATTTTCAGGGATTCGTACAAACATAATGGCCTGCATCTTTATTATACACTATAATTCATAAAAAGTTTGGGGGTCCTTAAATTATTGGGGGCTTTAGCCCGTTCAGCACCCCCTTTTAATCCACCATAGGGCGGGGTCCACGCATCTGTGACGATGTGGTACGAGGAGGGGTTGTTTAAGAAATGTGACGTCACATCAAAAACGCGAAACTTAAAATAAAAGTTCCACTTAAATATTTGATTGTTTACTATTTATTTAATTACGTTTTCAATGACTTCACGCGTGTTACGATATTACAGTGCAGACTTACCCTAAATACATATTTAAATGACAAAAAATAATTTGCAACATGCTAATTTTCTATTGAGAAAATACGGCTTGGGGGAGGGGTGTCAAAGCTTTGTGACGTCATATCGTAAAAAAGGGGTGGGGTCTACGTTTTTGTGACAAAGTATGACGCTGGGGGAGGGCGGGGTAAAAATCGGCAACCTCGCGTGACGTCATTTATGGACGGCCCCTTCAGTCGTGAAGGGGTGACACCATGAGCTACCGCCCCGGGTGACACCAACCCTAGTGACGCCTCTGCCCCCATGAGACAAGACATATTCCAAATTTACACACACACAAAATCTTTAAATACAAAATAAAAGCATATTAATTGGTAATGTTTTTGGTGTAAATTTAGATGTAGATATTACACTACATTAGTATGTAAACATATTTATACATTTACTTTACTAACATTCATAGTAGAAAAATGGGGTATTATGCTATCAAAATTTCAAATTATTTGTAATATCTTGTTGTCCCTCATTGTGGAATGATGATAATTTTTTTTTATCAATTTCAGTTTGGAGAAGCTCCTTTCACAACTAGCGACACTCATAGCAATTGTTGAAAAAAAATCTTAACAAAATTACAATGTACGGTAGAGAATTTTCCAATCTATACTGTTGAATAAATTTTAATAGATCAAGGGGTCGTACCCCCCCCCCAACCCGTTTTTCGAACGCAATGCCTCTTCTTGTAGTGTAGGTACAGCCATTGAAACCTGAATCCTTTTTTCCGTCAATATTAAAATATAATTTATCATGTCAAAACAGTAATTTATTTGATGTTCAAATTATTCCTTTAGTACGTAAAATGGTATTATATGGTATTATACACGAATATTTTCTTGAAAGGATATGCACCCGATCAAAGAGTTCTTTTATTTTCTTTTAAAATTCTATCTTGATAATAAAACAACTCCGTAAAAACAAAGGTTTTTTTTACTATAAATCCCTTATATATAAGACATAATTAAAAGTATTGATCATGTTCAAAGGCAACAAAACATTTACAGACTTAATCTGCCCTAACTCTCCTTTGCTGTATAACCGGGGGTGGGGGGGTTGGGGAGAGGGGAAAGGTCTGGTCACCGATCGCTGGACCGAGCTCAGCGTGACACGTAAAATTTAAACAAAAGCACGCCGGTACATCGATGGTAGGCGTCAACGCGTGAACTCAACTGACACATGAAAGAAAAAAATAACAAACCAAGAATTTGAATTACATATTATGTTACATAGAGATAAACTAAAAATGCATTTATTTAATTACGGTACGTTCAATCGATCTGAAATTTTGATACGATGCATTGTTAGGTGACACGAGTCTATGTGCCAAATTTCAGAATTGCCCCTGGTTAACACACGAGATGTGGTCATCGATGGTTGGCGTGAAGTCAAGTGACCCGTAAAATGTAAACAATAGCGAATGTTACATTGGGTCATTTTTTACTTTTGTGTTTCCGCCTGACGACGAATGACAAGATTTCGAAGTTAATATAAGGGATTTAATTTTTAAAAAAACACGTAAAAACAAACTTTTTAACTACAAATCCCTTATATAGGAGACAGAACTTAAAGTATTGATTATGTTCCAACGCGACAAAAATTTAAAGGCTGAAACTGAGTGCATTTTCCCTGGTTAAAACACGAGACGTGGTCATCGATGGCTGGCGTGCAGTCAAGTGACCCGTAAAATGTAAACAATAGCGAATGGTACATATAGTTTTATAATTTATATAGATAAACTAAAAATGCATTAATTTAATTACGGTACGCTCGATCGATCTAAAATTTTGATACGATGCATTGTTAGGTGACACGAGTCTATGTACCAAATTTCAGCTCGATGGCATCACGGGAAGTGGGTCATTTTTTACTTTTGTTTGTCCGCCTTCCCGACCGCGAGCCCAAGACAGAGACGGCGGTGAAGTTAATATAAGGGATTTAAAAACAATTCTCGTTGCACTTGTTGTTCTAAAGATAGAACCATTTTCTTCTGAATTTTCTCCAGTCATATTTTTTCTCCTTTTAACTTGGCGTTCAGTTGATATCTCCAACTCTTCACAAATTGTTTGGCTGATATTACACCCTTTTGTATTAGCACATCTCTTTGTTCCATGAAATGTGTTTGCATTAATTTAACAACAAAAAAATAAATTAAAAAATGACGGGTTCCCATAAATTGAGATAAGGGGCCGTCCATAAAGTACGTCACTTTATTCTTGACCATTTTTTTACCAACCATCCACCCTGTCACAAATCTCGGGACCCCCCCCCCTAAAGTACTTCACACTTTCAAAAAAAATAAATAATTAACACCTAATTCAAATATTTAATTTAATACTTAAAATACACTTCACTATTAAATTGTATTAAAATATAAAATTTCCACTTAAAAGTAGGGATGTACCGGATTTAAAATTTTGAAATCCGGCTGGAGCTGAAGTGGGCCAGATTTATGAAGTGAAATCCCGCTGGAGCCGGAATCAGATTTGTTAAAATGGCCGGATTCCGGATTTTCCGGGGCCATTATGATTATGAATATATATTTAATTTAGGGATCTACCGGCCAGCCGGATTTATGAAGTGAAATCCTGCGGAGCCGAAGCCGGAGCCGGGTTTTTAAAATTACATAATAAAAAGGAAACAAAATTTGACTTAAAAAGAAATATAGATTGACAAATTATGTGACCAACTCTTGTGCTATATTTAATCTGTTTATTATGGTCCTATGAATTATATTTCATTCAAAAATATTCACTGGACATCGTCTGTGTTCATCCCTAGTTACGACTGACATCAATCTTTCACAATCATCGTTTCCTGGAAGGATAATTGCAGACAGATCAACTCGTCCTCATCTAGCCACTCAACAGCCTCTGTATGTGCATTTTCTCCTCTGGCAATAACTGCCATGGGTTCTCTTTGACTTCTAGATTTGATTCTTGAACAGTTTGGGTGGGCACATTCTCCTGAGCTCTGTGTTTTTCTGTATGTTTCTTCAACATTGTTTGTGAGGCAAAATATGAGTGACATACTTTGCAAAGTCGATCAAATAAGCTGGTAATCATATGGTTGTACTTTGAAAGCTCCTGTTGATCTTGGCATAATTTAATCAAATTTGAGAGTTTGTGCTACAAACAAGGAAGGACATTTATGAGAATCTGCATCTGCTCTTTCTGAAGCTTTGAGTCCATCAACTGTTTGGTTGATTGGGATTGGAGGAGGGGAAGAATCTTGAAGGTAAAACGTTAAAATATGAGCTTCGTGCTTTGTCGCAACATTTCATGTCCTGATATGTAATAACAATTTGAGTGAAATATTGGCTGGTGCGAACATGATTGTCAAACCATTCCTGATCCTTCGATATCAGTCCTGTTGTATCCAATTCAGATTTATGAACAACATATTCAGGAGATACGAATTTCAATGCTATTTTGACATAAAAATTATTTTTAAAGCTATTTAAATTCTACTAAAAAAATATAAATAAATTAGAAAGAAAATACTAAAAATAATAAATGTGTGACATCTCACATGGCCTGACCCCCTCCCCCCGGTCACAAAGTGTCACACTTTCTTAGACCCCCCCCCTCGGAGCGTGACGTACTTTATGGACGCCCCTTTAAACATAGAAAAGAAAAAGATTGCATTGGATCGAGTAAAATTCCAGCATCTGACCTCGTTTTATTAGATACTTCTTCAGATGTCAATTTTAATTATTAATGCCTATTGTGATGTTTATTAACGGAGAAATATGAATATTTTCATATATTGTCATCATTAAAATTATTTACACATTACTTTAATTTGATATGCGAAACATTTTAATGAATAACCATATTTTAATAAAGATTGCAAAAAATATGTTTGCAACTTTTATGCAACTAAAACGATATCAATTTAATTTTTTTTAATAATTCCCTTACAATAATTTTTCTGAAAACGGAACAAGTAATAAATTACTACTCCTAAGTTAAACACAATATGTGAACCACAATATCATGTAGGTACTTGTTCGCGCATCATTCTGCGCTGGTCGAAATTCAACTAAAATCAGTAGTTTAACAACATATTATTCTGCCCAGCGATGATGTCTTTTTTTCATATAAAAGCGTCATCTCTGACGTATACAGATTAATTTTCCAAACAAATCGATACCCTCTTTGAGCGAAGCGTTAGTTATAACAACCACTATGTACAACATTATGCAGTGTATAACAACCACTATGTAAATTGTAATCACACAAATGTGAGACCCGTTAATTAAGACTCGAAACTACGAATATTTTTGTTTCACCTTGGTTTCCCCCCTTCAAAAGAAAAAGGGCGATTGTCGGAAATGGCTTTACTTTTAGACTGTCCAAAAATGCTGCCCTCTTTATGTGTGCCGCCCAGGGGCGGACCGCCCCCCTCTAGCTACGCCACTGGATTTAGGTGTCTTCGTATAGTACGTATCTAAGAAATCTACATAGTTGTCAAATTTTAAAAAATGCATTTTCTGGAAGTAACCGGTTCAATAGTGGGCATATGTTCCAAGCGTACACATGACGTAATTTAATATATATTATATTGTAGTGGATGTTATTATTTGTTATATGTCCCAAATGAGTCTGCATTACCCCCAAGAATTCCCCTGTGACCCGAGGTTAGGTAATTAACCCCTGTTGGCCGACCTCTTTCTTACGTGATGCCCGTCTGTCAATTGAGGGATTTTTTCAAAATACACGTTAAAATTCAAATATTTTTTTTTCTAAACAAAGAAGTTAACCGTGATGATTAATAGTCAATGTTTAATGTGTATGCATTAAAATAAAATATAATCTAAGGATGTTAATTAAAACAGTTCGTTTTTCGAAGGCCGGTTAAACGTTTTTAAAAATCGGATCGGTTCAACTGGATACCTAAAAATTAAAATAGTTTATGTTAACATTATTGTTAACCCAAAAGGAGCGGATTCTAGCGAATTGTATATGCCCAAAATGATTCAGCATTACCCCCAAGAGTTCCCTTATAACCCCAAATGAGATAATTTACCGCTGCTCACAGACCCCTCGATAGCGGTAACCATGTATTTTTCATTAGTTTATAAATTCCCCAAGAGAATGAAACAATTTAAACACGCCTCGTCCATTCGTGACATTACATTTACAATGTACAACTCGTGTGAGTCAAATGAAAAATTGAAAAAAACAAAACAAAACCAAAAAAAATAATAATAATAAAAAAAAACCACAAAATACACTCGTGAGCTTCGGAGTAAAAAGTTATGATAATATTGGATATTTTATTAATGTCATAGTATTTTTCAGTCATCAACTTGTAGTATTACTGTATTTTGCGACACACAAGATGACACCCTACTTTCCTGTACTAATGTGGGGTTCGTACAGTACTCGCCATATTCCTCTTCCAGCGCATACAAAATACTGTTTAGAAAACATGAGATTTGAAAAATCGGCCAAAATCGTGTGACATCTTTTAGTCATTTATGGACGGCCCCTAAGAGGTAAATAAAACAACATCATCATTTCAATCTTAAATATAATTTATTGAGCCCAAAGCCAATGGGAAACATCAGAGAGAAATAACATAATAATGTTATATAACATGATACAATCAGAAACATACAACACACATGGTATATATCATGATACAATCAGACAGATACAACACATCTGGTATATATCATGATACAATCAGACACATACAACACATCTGGTATATATCATGATACAATCAGACACATACAACACATCTGGTATATATCATGATACAATCAGACACATACAACACATCTGGTATATATCATGATACAATCAGACACATACAACACATCTGGTATATATCATGATACAATCAGACAGATACAACAATCTGGTATATATCATGATACAATCAGACACATACAACACATCTGGTATATATCATGATACAATCAGACACATACAACACATCTGGTATATATCATGATACAATCAGACACATACAACACATCTGGTATATATCATGATACAATCAGACACATACAACACATCTGGTATATATCATGATACAATCAGACACATACAACACATCTGGTTTATATCATGATACAATCAGACACATACAACACATCTGGTATATATCATGATACAATCAGACACATACAACACACCTGGTATATATCATGATACAATCAGACACATACAACACATCTGGTATATATCATGATACAATCAGACAGATACAACACATCTGGTATATATCATGATACAATAAGACACATACAACACATCTGGTATATATCATGATACAATCAGACACATACAACACATCTGGTATATATCATGATACAATCAGACACATACAACACACCTGGTATATATCATGATACAATCAGACACATACAACACATCTGGTTTATATCATGATACAATCAGACACATACAACACATCTGGTTTATATCATGATACAATCAGACACATACAACACATCTGGTTTATATCATGATACAATCAGACACATACAACACATCTGGTTTATATCATGATACAATAAGACACATGCAACACACAGTCAATAGATAGATTCATTTACTCCAATATACAATCGGCCCCATACAATTAATGGCCTCACAAACTGTTAAGTTTAGATAAATACCACATGACATGAGTGTAATTGTAATGCATCCATGTCTCATACAACTAAGAGACAGTCTTATCGTTACACCAAACCTTACAGTTCAATTGTTACAAAACACCTCATAGTCCAACAGTTACACCAAAACTTATAGTTCAATTGTTACAAAAAAACCTTATAGTCCAACAGTTACAACACACATTAAAAACCAATGGTTAAAACAGACCTCACAGTTCAATCCTCAAAGTCATGTCTCAACATAAGTTGATTAGTACATAACCCAATAAATGAAGAAACAAAAACTTCTAGGAATCAATAGAGACACATACATTTTAATTTAATTATTTCCTGATCTGACTAGAAAAGGTTCATGTAGGTCATGTAATATAAATGATACCTGCAGTTTATTGAAACATTTGATGATAGAATGTGTAGAGTACTTGCAGTGTTAACATCATGTTTAACAGAATCAATGCAATAATAATGAAAGGGATACAACACAGGTGATTTCTATCTAGATTGACATAAATAACATACTTGGTGAATAGTCAGCATGTCATAAGATTGGCAAATAGCAAATGTCATTAAAACATGGCATTTAGAAAATACAATGACTTCATTATTTATGTATGAAAACAATTGTGATAATTTAAAGGAAAAAAAATTAAAAACTGACACGGACAAAACAAAGAAAAAACATTCTTTGTCACAATCATTGCCTATTCATTGTGAGAATGCATCTATTCAGTTCTTAGTAATGAAGGGATCATGAGAGTTAAACTGGTGTACTTTGTGCCCTGACTCCTTGTTGAGTCAAACAGATAAACATGTTCTTGGAATGCAGCATCAGAGCAGTCCAGTTAGAAACCTTGCTAAAATAAAATAGGGTACAATATCTGTACAATATTTAAGAACCCTTGCTAAAATAAACTAAGGTACATTAGATGTACAATAATTTAGAGCCCTTGCTAAAATAAACTTGGGTACAATATTTTAGAACACTTGCTATAATAAACAAGGGTACAATATCGGTACAAAATTTTAAACACATTTGACATCTCTTTAGTAGAGTCAAACTTATGCTCATTAAATTAATTCTAACTTTATGAAAAAAACAATAAATTGATAGTTTGTAAATAATACATAAAAAATAGCTGTGCCTTGCAATGCAAGGATTCTATTTCAATCAGGAACAAATCTTCTCGTTCTTATTGGAACATCAAATAACATATTTAGCAATAGGATTCCTACTGCAACATGCACTGCAGTGGTTTCAAGTAGGTAAAGGAAAGCCTTCTTCCCTTGTTGTCAAACCAGGTAACCGTTGTGTCTAGGAAATGTATCTATTATTTCAAGTTGAGGACATTCCAAATTGTCCATTTCTAAAAATGACAGCGAGAGTTTCAGCAAACTGAGCTCTGAGCTAAATGAGCTCTGTGCAAACTGAGCTCTGAGCAAACTGAGCTCTGTTAAGAAAGGGTTTCTTGTTAAAGAGAGGAACTGAGGGCAAACATGATAAAGGGATTGAATCCAATCAGTGGATCTAAACAATCCATCACACTTGGACAGACAGGTTGGTACGACAAAATAACTAACCTATCCGATCTTTCAAAAACAACCAAGTGGCTTGAATTGAGAATCAATTAATGAATAAAAAAAATTCAGCAACTAAGTAAATAAATAAAACCTTAGCTTTTTAACTATTAAAATTTCATTAGACAGAGCAAAATTTCTGTGACAAAAAATGTCAACTGTGACCTTTGCTCCGACGTGTGTGAAAGTATAGAATTAATATAACATGGCACAGTGGTCTAGACACATCTGGCGTACCAAGAGTCGAGAATTTACATCTCTGAGAAGGCAGAGACATGTACCCATGGTATAAGGGTTCCATGAGTCAAGCCAACATGGTCCGTGAGTCTAGCCGACATGGTCAGTGAGTCAAGCCGACATGGTCAGTGAGTCAAGCCGACATGGTCAGTGAGTCAAGCCGACATGGTCAGTGAGTCAAGCCGACATGGTCGGTGAGTCAAGCCGACATGGTCGGTGAGTCAAGCCGACATGGTCAGTGAGTCAAGCCGACATGGTCAGTGAGTCAAGCCGACATGGTCAGTGAGTCAAGCCGACATGGTCAGTGAGTCAAGCCGGCATGGTCAGTGATTCAAGCCGGCATGGTCCGTGAGTCAAGCCAGCCTAGTCAATGACCAAGTCCACATATTCAAAGTGTAATCACAATTAAACATTTTAAGTCAGCTGACAATGGTAACTTCCTGCTTACACTTTGAATTTGCAGATTTGGTCATTGTTAACATGTGGTCATTGCTTACATGTGGTCAATGCTTACATGTGGTCACTGCCAACATGTGTTCAATGCTTATATGTGGTCAATCGTTACACGTGGCCATGGTTAACAACTGGTCAAGAGTATCAAGGGGCCGTTGTTCAAACATGGCTATTGTTACACACATGCTAAACATCTCATGAAAGTACATTTCAAACGGTATTAAGCAATACATTTTTCAAACTTCACATTCCAGCTGAGTGTTTCATGTACTCTAATATACCAGAAGATGTTTTGTGACTTTCAAGTACAGGTAAGGTTAGACTAAATTTAATAAATACTTTATTCAATGCTAAAACTCCAACACAAAATAAGGTATTAGCAATAAAAAAACTACCAGCTAGAGGGTGACTTTCTTCCACCAGAAGTTGTCATGTTCAATAATGAGTATAAGTAGGTTTTGATTGGGTTCATTTCAAATGTATCAGAACCAACAGAAATATTCAACAAATTATCTGAACAAAAATAATGCAAAGCCAGAATTTAATATGCCAATTTTTTAAAACCCTAAACAGTTTCAAACATGTCGAATTATTTCAATCGTACACAGAGTCAAACATGTCCAATTATTTCAATCATACACAGAGTCAAACATGTCCAATTATTTCAATCATACACAGAGTCAAACATGTCCAATTATTTCAATCATACACAGAGTCAAACATGTCCAATTATTTCAATCATACACAGAGTCAAACATGTCCAATTATTTCAACACAGTCAAACTGTCCATTATTTCATCATACACAGAGTCAAACATGTCCAATTATTTCAATCATACACAGAGTCAAACATGTCCAATTATTTTAATCATACACAGAGTCAAACATGTCCAATTATTTCAATCATACTCAGAGTCAAACATGTCCAATTATTTTAATCATACACAGAGTCAAACATGTCCAATTATTTCAATCATACACAGAGTCAAACATCTCCAATTATTTCAATCATACACAGAGTCAAACATGTCCAATTATTTTAATCATACACAGAGTCAAACATGTCCAATTATTTCAATCATACACAGAGTCAAACATGTCCAATTATTTTAATCATACACAGAGTCAAACATGTCCAATTATTTCAATCATACACAGAGTCAAACATGTCCAATTATTTCAATCATACACAGAGTCAAACATGTCCAATTATTTCAATCATACACAGAGTCAAACATGTCCAATTATTTCAATCATACACAGAGTCAAACATGTCCAATTATTTCAATCATACACAGAGTCAAACATGTCCAATTATTTTAATCATACACAGAGTCAAACATGTCCAATTATTTCAATCATACTCAGAGTCAAACATGTCCAATTATTTCAATCATACACAGAGTCAAACATCTCCAATTATTTCAATCATACACAGAGTCAAACATGTCCAATTATTTCAATCATACACAGAGTCAAACATGTCCAATTATTTCAATCATACACAGAGTCAAACATGTCCAATTATTTTAATCATACACAGAGTCAAACATGTCCAATTATTTCAATCATACACAGAGTCAAACATGTCCAATTATTTCAATCATACACAGAGTCAAACATGTCCAATTATTTCAATCATACACAGAGTCAAACATGTCCAATTATTTTAATCATACACAGAGTCAAACATGTCCAATTATTTCAATCATACACAGAGTCAAACATGTCCAATTATTTCAATCATACACAGAGTCAAACATGTCCAATTATTTCAATCATACAGATCAACGCACTCCACACTTTCAGTTAAAAATAGCATTCAAATCTCACTTTCTCGTGAGTTCTGGCTATTGTGTGATTCTACGAGATTTCACAAATGAATATCAGATGTTTTTATCTTGTTTCACTTTCGATCCATGTGTGATTTAGTTTGAAATGTCTCTATCTACTATGTATTCACCCCAGGAGCTGAAAATCTAGCTATCGGTCTTGAATTGTCTTTTTTTCACAGTGCGTATCATTATTAAAAGAAATTAATGCATTTATCATATTATTTTTTAAGATATACCAATACCTTAAGAAAAGAAAAGCATTTTTTTATGGAATCAAAAGCTTAATGAAGTTGCTTCCCTTTTGTCAGGAATATGAAATAGATCCGGAAGTAGGCCTTTAGGACTTAATGAGTTGAACTGACAGCCCTTTGGGACTTAATGAGATAAACTAACAGATCTTTAGGACTTAATGAGTTGAACTAACACACACACACATACAAAAACAGATACTTCTAATAAAGTTGCATTACATTTGTTGCATTGAAATTGCAACATTTTGGTTTTTATTAAAATTTATTGTCTTACAGCGTAAGTTGTTATGTTGCATTCACCAACTTCTTTTCCAGCTTAGTTCATTAATTTATTAAAATTTACCTGACATACTATGTCACCTTCAAAAAAACTATTGAAGAAATGCATCAAATCTCAAAGATTCAACTTTCAACCAAAGACCTAGACCTTCATCATGAGTTCTTCCACAGAACTTTAAAAAATTTATTAACAAAAACAAAGCCAATGAACATTTCTTAGCAATTCATGCTAATATTTGATACAGTATCAATACAAGTGGTTTATAAAGTTAATACAATCAGTCATCTAAACCATAATAACATCAGTGGGTCAGAGAAATAATCTTGAGACATCTCTGAATGTCAGAGAAACAAATGACAACAACCATCAGATTTTAGTTAACAATTTGACTTGTGGATCAACCAATCAAATTACAATTTGACTTGTGGATCAACCAATCAAATTACTATATGCCTGGTGGATCAGTTAAACTCTCATACGCTCCCCAATATCAAATATCATTACCATTAAACATGCAATGAAGTTTTCCTAAGGTATTCTTGCAGTTCCTTCAAAGATGCACAGCCCACAAAACAACAGTTGACTCATCTAAACACAGCCCACAAGACAACAGTTGACTCATCTAAACACAGCCCACAAGACAACAGTTGACTCATCTAAACACAGCCCACAAGACAACAGTTGACTCATCTAAACACAGCCCACAAGACAACAGTTGACTCATCTAAACACAGCCCACAAGACAACAGTTGACTCATCTAAACACAGCCCACAAAACAACAGTTGACTCATCTAAACACAGCCCACAAGACAACAGTTGACTCATCTAAACACAGCCCACAAGACAACAGTTGACTCATCTAAACACAGCCCACAAGACAACAGTTGACTCATCTAAACACAGCCCACAAGACAACAGTTGACTCATCTAAACACAGCCCACAAGACAACAGTTGACTCATCTAAACACAGCCCACAAGACAACAGTTGACTCATCTAAACACAGCCCACAAGACAACAGTTGACTCATCTAAACACAGCCCACAAGACAACAGTTGACTCATCTAAACACAGCCCACAAGACAACAGTTGACTCATCTAAACACAGCCCACAAGACAACAGTTGACTCATCTAAACACAGCCCACAAGACAACAGTTGACTCATCTAAACACAGCCCACAAGACAACAGTTGACTCATCTAAACACAGACCACAAGACAACAGTTGACTCATCTAAACACAGCCCACAAGACAACAGTTGACTCATCTAAACACAGCCCACAAGACAACAGTTGACTCATCTAAACACAGCCCACAAGACAACAGTTGACTCATCTAAACACAGCCCACAAGACAACAGTTGACTCATCTAAACACAGCCCACAAGACAACAGTTGACTCATCTAAACACAGACCACAAGACAACAGTTGACTCATCTAAACACAGCCCACAAGACAACAGTTGACTCATCTAAACACAGCCCACAAGACAACAGTTGACTCATCTAAACACAGCCCACAAGACAACAGTTGACTCATCTAAACACAGCCCACAAGACAACAGTTGACTCATCTAAACACAGCCCACAAGACAACAGTTGACTCATCTAAACACAGCCCACAAGACAACAGTTGACTCATCTAAACACAGCCCACAAGACAACAGTTGACTCATCTAAACACAGCCCACAAGACAACAGTTGACTCATCTAAACACAGCCCACAAGACAACAGTTGACTCATCTAAACACAGCCCACAAGACAACAGTTGACTCATCTAAACACAGCCCACAAGACAACAGTTGACTCATCTAAACACAGCCCACAAGACAACAGTTGACTCATCTAAACACAGCCCACAAGACAACAGTTGACTCATCTAAACACAGCCCACAAGACAACAGTTGACTCATCTAAACACAGCCCACAAGACAACAGTTGACTCATCTAAACACAGCTCACAACAGTTTACTCATCTAAACACAGCCCACAAGACAACAGTTGACTCATCTAAACACAGCCCACAAGACAACAGTTGACTCATCTAAACACAGCCCACAAGACAACAGTTGACTCATCTAAACACAGCCCACAAGACAACAGTTGACTCATCTAAACACAGCCCACAAGACAACAGTTGACTCATCTAAACACAGCCCACAAGACAACAGTTGACTCATCTAAACACAGCCCACAAGACAACAGTTGACTCATCTAAACACAGCCCACAAGACAACAGTTGACTCATCTAAACACAGCCCACAAGACAACAGTTGACTCATCTAAACACAGCCCACAAGACAACAGTTGACTCATCTAAACACAGCCCACAAGACAACAGTTGACTCATCTAAACACAGCCCACAAGACAACAGTTGACTCATCTAAACACAGCCCACAAGACAACAGTTGACTCATCTAAACACAGCCCACAAGACAACAGTTGACTCATCTAAACACAGCCCACAAGACAACAGTTGACTCATCTAAACACAGCCCACAAGACAACAGTTGCCTCATCTAAACACAGCCCACAAGACAACAGTTGACTCATCTAAACACAGCCCACAAGACAACAGTTGACTCATCTAAACACAGCCCACAAGACAACAGTTGACTCATCTAAACACAGACCACAAGACAACAGTTGACTCATCTAAACACAGCCCACAAGACAACAGTTGACTCATCTAAACACAGCCCACAAGACAACAGTTGACTCATCTAAACACAGCCCACAAGACAACAGTTGACTCATCTAAACACAGCCCACAAGACAACAGTTGACTCATCTAAACACAGCCCACAAGACAACAGTTGACTCATCTAAACACAGACCACAAGACAACAGTTGACTCATCTAAACACAGCCCACAAGACAACAGTTGACTCATCTAAACACAGCCCACAAGACAACAGTTGACTCATCTAAACACAGCCCACAAGACAACAGTTGACTCATCTAAACACAGACCACAAGACAACAGTTGACTCATCTAAACACAGCCCACAAGACAACAGTTGACTCATCTAAACACAGCCCACAAGACAACAGTTGACTCATCTAAACACAGACCACAAGACAACAGTTGACTCATCTAAACACAGCCCACAAGACAACAGTTGACTCATCTAAACACAGCCCACAAGACAACAGTTGACTCATCTAAACACAGCCCACAAGACAACAGTTGACTCATCTAAACACAGCCCACAAGACAACAGTTGACTCATCTAAACACAGCCCACAAAACAACAGTTGACTCATCTAAACACAGCCCACAAGACAACAGTTGACTCATCTAAACACAGCCCACAAGACAACAGTTGACTCATCTAAACACAGCCCACAAGACAACAGTTGACTCATCTAAACACAGCCCACAAGACAACAGTTGACTCATCTAAACACAGCCCACAAGACAACAGTTGACTCATCTAAACACAGCCCACAAGACAACAGTTGACTCATCTAAACACAGCCCACAAGACAACAGTTGACTCATCTAAACACAGCCCACAAGACAACAGTTGACTCATCTAAACACAGCCCACAAGACAACAGTTGACTCATCTAAACACAGCCCACAAGACAACAGTTGACTCATCTAAACACAGCCCACAAGACAACAGTTGACTCATCTAAACACAGCCCACAAGACAACAGTTGACTCATCTAAACACAGCCCACAAGACAACAGTTGACTCATGTAAACACAGCCAACAAGAAAATGATTCATCTATATCCAATGACCCGAGGTCAGCTCCAACTGGTATCATAACCTTTCCAATCTTGAGGTGGAGCAAGATAAATTCTTCTATTTTTAAACATGAAGCTGACTACCCCTCTGTAAGCTGCACGTGGCACACCAGCCTGGGGAGGACAAGATGTTAGAGGTCATTGGATGTTAGAGGTCATTGGAAGGGGGAACACCAGCCTGGGGAGGACAAGATGTTAGAGGTCATTGGATGTTAGAGGTCATTGGAAGGGGGAACACCAGCCTGGGGAGGACAAGATGTTAGAGATCATTGGAAGGGGGAACACCAGCCTGGGGAGGACAAGATGTTAGAGATCATTGGAAGGGGGAACACCAGCCTGGGGAGGACAAGATGTTAGAGATCATTGGAAGGGGGAACACCAGCCTGGGGAGGACAAGATGTTAGAGATCATTGGAAGGGGGAACACCAGCCTGGGGAGGACAAGATGTTAGAGGTCATTGGAAGGGGGAACACCAGCCTGGGGAGGACAAGATGTTAGAGATCATTGGAAGGGGGAACACCAGCCTGGGGAGGACAAGATGTTAGAGGTCATTGGAAGGGGGAACACCAGCCTGGGGAGGACAAGATGTTAGAGATCATTGGAAGGGGGAACACCAGCCTGGGGAGGACAAGATGTTATAGATCATTGGAAGGGGGAACACCAGCCTGGGGAGGACAAGATGTTAGAGATCATTGGAAGGGGGAACACCAGCCTGGGGAGGACAAGATGTTAGAGATCATTGGAAGGGATCAAACTGAATTCAAATATGGGCAGTTCAAAACTAACTAGATCAGGGGGGAGGGGGTTGTTCAAAACTAACTAGATCAGGGGGGGGGAGGGGGCAGTTCAAAACTAACTAGATCAGGGGGGGGGAGGGGGCAGTTCAAAACTAACTAGATCAGGGGGGGGAGGGGGGTAGTTCAAAACTAACTAGATCAGGGGGAGGGGGTAGTTCAAAACTAACTAGATCAGGGGGGGGAGGGGGCAGTTCAAAACTAACTAGATCAGGGGGGAGGGGGTTGTTCAAAACTAACTAGATCAGGGGGGGGAAGGGGCAGTTCAAAACTAACTAGATCAGGGGGAGGGGGTAGTTCAAAACTAACTAGATCAGGGGGAGGGGGTAGTTCAAAACTAACTAGATCAGGGGGGAGGGGGAGGGGGTAGTTCAAAACTAACTAGATCAGGGGGGGGGAGAGGGGGCAGTTCAAAACTAACTAGATCAGGGGGGAGGGGGTAGTTCAAAACTAACTTGAAATCATTGATGATGCCCAGTTGTTTGGCCAATGTTTTAAAGCTGGATTAGGGTTAGTGATGGCCTTACCTTGAAGTCATCCATGATGCCCAGTTGTTTGGTCAATGTTTTAAAGCTGGATTAGGGTTAGTGATGGCCTTACCTTGAAGTCATCCATGATGCCCAGTTGTTTGGTCAATGTTTTAAAGCTGGATTAGGGTTAGTGATGGCCTTACCTTGAAGTCATCCATGATGCCCAGTTGTTTGGTCAATGTTTTAAAGCTGGATTAGGGTTAGTGATGGCCTTACGAAGTCATCCATGATGCCCAGTTGTTTGGTCAATGTTTTAAAGCTGGATTAGGGTTAGTGATGGCCTTACCTTGAAGTCATCCATGATGCCCAGTTGTTTGGCTGGCCAATGTTTTAAAGCTGGATTAGGGTTAGTGATGGCCTTACCTTGAAATCATCCATGATGCCCAGTTGTTTGGCAAATGTTTTAAAGCTGGATTAGGGTTAGTGATGGCCTTACCTTGAAATCATCCATGATGCCCAGTTGTTTGGCCAATGTTTTAAAGCTGGATTAGGGTTAGTGATGGCCTTACCTTGAAGTCATCCATGATGCCCAGTTGTTTGGCCAATGTTTTAAAGCTGGACTTGTCTCTATATTCTACCCTGACCACTGTGTCAGCTGGCCTGTCCCCTGACTTGACTTGTCCCTCTGACAACATGGGAGCGCTGTAAACTTTCTTGGTGAAAAGTTCATCATAATTGGCCTGAGGATTGGATACATGAACTTTACAAATATTTTACTTTACCATAAACATTAACTTAACAACAGACAGCCATAAACATTAACTTAACAACAGACAGCCATAAACATTAACTTAACAACAGACAGCCATAAACATTAACTTAACAACAGACAGCCATAAACATTAACTTAACAACAGACAGCCATAAACATTAACTTAACAACAGACAGCCATAAACATCAACTTAACAACAGACAGCCATAAACATTAACTTAACAACAGACAGCCATAAACATTAACTTAACAACAGACAGCCATAAACATCAACTTAACAACAGACAGCCATAAACATCAACTTAACAACAGACAGCCATAAACATCAACTTAACAACAGACAGCCATAAACATCAACTTAACAACAGACAGCCATAAACATCAACTTAACAACAGACAGCCATAAACATTAACTTAACAACAGACAGCCATAAACATTAACTTAACAACAGACAGCCATAAACATTAACTTAACAACAGACAGCCATAAACATCAACTTAACAACAGACAGCCATAAACATCAACTTAACAACAGACAGCCATAAACATCAAATGAACAAAAAGTAAAAACATCAACTTAAAAACAAATAACCATCAACATCTTATCTGTTTACAGACGCTCCTTCTATACAGAACATCAACTTAACAATGATTACATTATTATATCAGCAAAGAAACATAACCATTTTCCTTTCAGAACAAGTGCGGCTATTTTTAGTAAATGGGAATGTAAAAATATCATAAAATTATATCTTATTATATCATTTGTAAATCATCAAATCCTTTTGAAATAACGCTTCCAAGTGTGAAAGGTTTGCCTAAATTAAAAGTAAAAATCCAAAATGGTTCAACTATTTGTTTCCCATTTTTAATTACCCTTTCCAAGTGTGAAAGGTTTGCAGTAATTAAAAGTAAAAACCCAAAATGGTACAAATATTTGTTTCTTTATTATTAAATACCTTTTCCAAGTAAGACAGGTCCATCTTGGTAAATGGTACAAACTCTGTGTTCAGTTTAATAAACTTGAGATGTTTATCAAAGTAAAGTCCCCTGAAAAACATGCACATTTTGATTGAGGTAGAATTACTGGTTTGAACAAGGAAAAATATAAATGCTGTGTTATGCTAAATAGAATTGACATTTTAGGGGTATGGTTACATACTGAAAGGTATAATATAATGTCTGTATTTTGGTTAATAACATGGACATTTTAGGGGTATGGTTACATACTGAAAGGTATAATATAATGTCTGTATTTTGGTTAATAACATGGACATTTTAGGGGTATGGTTACATACTGAAAGGTATAATTATAATATAATGTCTGTATTTTGGTTAATAACATGGACATTTTAGGGGTATGGTTACATACTGAAAGGTATAATTATAATATAATGTCTGTATTTTGGTTAATAACATGGACATTTTAGGGGTATGGTTACATACTGAAAGGTATAATATAATGTCTGTATTTTGGTTAATAACATGGACATTTTAGGGGTATGGTTACATACTGAAAGGTATAATATAATGTCTGTATTTTGGTTAATAACATGGACATTTTAGGGGTATGGTTACATACTGAAAGGTATAATATAATGTCTGTATTTTGGTTAATAACATGGACATTTTAGGGGTATGGTTACATACTGAAAGGTATAATATAATGTCTGTATTTTGGTAAATAACATGGACATTTTAGGGGTACATATTGCTTTGTTTTGCTTGATAACATTTCTTATTAAAACCTTTCCTTACCTGGGTTCATGATCTACTTGCTAACACCTTTCTTTACCTGAGTTCATAACCTACTTGCTAACACCTTTGTTTACTTGAGTTCATAACCTACTTGCTAACACCTTTCTTTACCTGAGTTCATAATCTACTTGCTAACACCTTTCTTTACCTGAGTTCATAACCTACTTGCTAACACCTTTCTTTACCTGAAACCATAACCTACTTGCTAACACCTTTCTTTACCTGAAGCCATAACCTACTTGCTAACACCTTTCTTTACCTGAAACCCTAACTTACTTGCTAACACCTTTCTTTACCTGAGTTCATAACCTACTTGCTAACACCTTTCTTTACTTGAGTTCATAACCTACTTGCTAACACCTTTCTTTACTTGAGTTCATAATCTACTTGCTAACACCTTTCTTTACTTGAGTTCATAATCTACTTGCTAACACCTTTCTTTACCTGAGTTCATAACCTACTTGCTAACACCTTTCTTTACTTGAGTTCATAATCTACTTGCTAACACCTTTCTTTACCTGAGTTCATAACCTACTTGCTAACACCTTTCTTTACTTGAGTTCATAATCTACTTGCTAACATCTTTCTTTACCTGAAACCATAACCTACTTGCTAACACCTTTCTTTACCTGAAACCATAACCTACTTGCTAACACCTTTCTTTACCTGAGTTCATAACCTACTTGCTAACACCTTTCTTTACCTGAGTTCATAACCTACTTGCTAACACCTTTCTTTACTTGAGTTCATAACCTACTTGCTAACACCTTTCTTTACCTGAGTTCATAACCTACTTGCTAACACCTTTGTTTACTTGAGTTCATAACCTACTTGCTAACACCTTTCTTTACCTGAGTTCATAATCTACTTGCTAACACCTTTCTTTACCTGAGTTCATAACCTACTTGCTAACACCTTTCTTTACCTGAGTTCATAATCTACTTGCTAACACCTTTCTTTACTTGAGTTCATAATCTACTTGCTAACACCTTTCTTTACCTGAGTTCATAACCTACTTGCTAACACCTTTCTTTACTTGAGTTCATAACCTATTTGCTAACACCTTTCTTTACCTGAAACCATAACCTACTTGCTAACACCTTTCTTTACCTGAAACCATAACCTACTTGCTAACACCTTTCTTTACCTGAGTTAATAACCTACTTGCTAACACCTTTCTTTACTTGAGTTCATAACCTACTTGCTAACACCTTTCTTTACCTGAGTTCATAACCTACTTGCTAACACCTTTCTTTACCTGAGTTCATAACCTACTTGCTAACACCTTTCTTTACTTGAGTTCATAACCTACTTGCTAACACCTTTCTTTACCTGAAACCATAACCTACTTGCTAACACCTTTCTTTACCTGAAACCATAACCTACTTGCTAACACCTTTCTTTACCTGAGTTCATAACCTACTTGCTAACACCTTTCTTTACCTGAGTTCATAACCTACTTGCTAACACCTTTCTTTACTTGAGTTCATAACCTAATTGCTAACACCTTTCTTTACCTGAGTTCATAACCTACTTGCTAACACCTTTCTTTACTTGAGTTCATAACCTACTTGCTAACACCTTTCTTTACCTGAGTTCATAACCTACTTGCTAACACCTTTATTTACATGAGTTCATAACCTACTTGCTAACACCTTTCTTTACCTGAGTTCATAACCTACTTGCTAACACCTTTCTTTACTTGAGTTCATAACCTACTTGCTAACACCTTTCTTTACCTGAGTTCATAACCTACTTGCTAACACCTTTCTTTACCTGAGTTCATAACCTACTTGCTAACACCTTTCTTTACCTGAAACCATAACCTACTTGCTAACACCTTTCTTTACCTGAAACCATAACCTACTTGCTAACACCTTTCTTTACCTGAGTTCATAACCTACTTGCTAACACCTTTCTTTACTTGAGTTCATAACCTACTTGCTAACACCTTTCTTTACCTGAGTTCATAACCTACTTGCTAACACCTTTCTTTACTTGAGTTCATAATCTACTTGCTAACATCTTTCTTTACCTGAAACCATAACCTACTTGCTAACACCTTTCTTTACCTGAAACCATAACCTACTTGCTAACACCTTTCTTTACCTGAGTTCATAACCTACTTGCTAACACCTTTCTTTACCTGAGTTCATAACCTACTTGCTAACACCTTTCTTTACTTGAGTTCATAACCTACTTGCTAACACCTTTCTTTACCTGAGTTCATAACCTACTTGCTAACACCTTTGTTTACTTGAGTTCATAACCTACTTGCTAACACCTTTCTTTACCTGAGTTCATAATCTACTTGCTAACACCTTTCTTTACCTGAGTTCATAACCTACTTGCTAACACCTTTCTTTACCTGAGTTCATAATCTACTTGCTAACACCTTTCTTTACTTGAGTTCATAATCTACTTGCTAACACCTTTCTTTACCTGAGTTCATAACCTACTTGCTAACACCTTTCTTTACTTGAGTTCATAACCTATTTGCTAACACCTTTCTTTACCTGAAACCATAACCTACTTGCTAACACCTTTCTTTACCTGAAACAATAACCTACTTGCTAACACCTTTCTTTACCTGATTTAATAACCTACTTGCTAACACCTTTCTTTACTTGAGTTCATAACCTACTTGCTAACACCTTTCTTTACCTGAGTTCATAACCTACTTGCTAACACCTTTCTTTACCTGAGTTCATAACCTACTTGCTAACACCTTTCTTTACTTGAGTTCATAACCTACTTGCTAACACCTTTCTTTACCTGAAACCATAACCTACTTGCTAACACCTTTCTTTACCTGAAACCATAACCTACTTGCTAACACCTTTCTTTACCTGAGTTCATAACCTACTTGCTAACACCTTTCTTTACCTGAGTTCATAACCTACTTGCGAACACCTTTCTTTACTTGAGTTCATAACCTAATTGCTAACACCTTTCTTTACCTGAGTTCATAACCTACTTGCTAACACCTTTCTTTACTTGAGTTCATAACCTACTTGCTAACACCTTTCTTTACCTGAGTTCATAACCTACTTGCTAACACCTTTATTTACATGAGTTCATAACCTACTTGCTAACACCTTTCTTTACCTGAGTTCATAACCTACTTGCTAACACCTTTCTTTACTTGAGTTCATAACCTACTTGCTAACACCTTTCTTTACCTGAGTTCATAACCTACTTGCTAACACCTTTCTTTACCTGAGTTCATAACCTACTTGCTAACACCTTTCTTTACCTGAAACCATAACCTACTTGCTAACACCTTTCTTTACCTGAAACCATAACCTACTTGCTAACACCTTTCTTTACCTGAGTTCATAACCTACTTGCTAACACCTTTCTTTACCTGAGTTCATAACCTACTTGCTAACACCTTTCTTTACTTGAGTTCATAACCTAATTGCTAACACCTTTCTTTACCTGAGTTCATAACCTACTTGCTAACACCTTTCTTTACTTGAGTTCATAACCTACTTGCTAACACCTTTCTTTACCTGAGTTCATAACCTACTTGCTAACACCTTTCTTTACCTGAGTTCATAACCTACTTGCTAACACCTTTCTTTACTTGAGTTCATAACCTACTTGCTAACACCTTTCTTTACCTGAGTTCATAACCTACTTGCTAACACCTTTCTTTACCTGAGTTCATAACCTACTTGCTAACACCTTTCTTTACCTGAAACCATAACCTACTTGCTAACACCTTTCTTTACCTGAAACCATAACCTACTTGCTAACACCTTTCTTTACTTGAGTTCATAACCTACTTGCTAACACCTTTCTTTACCTGAGTTCATAACCTACTTGCTAACACCTTTCTTTACCTGAGTTCATAACCTACTTGCTAACACCTTTCTTTACTTGAGTTCATAACCTACTTGCTAACACCTTTCTTTACCTGAAACCATAACCTACTTGCTAACACCTTTCTTTACCTGAAACCATAACCTACTTGCTAACACCTTTCTTTACCTGAGTTCATAACCTACTTGCTAACACCTTTCTTTACCTGAGTTCATAACCTACTTGCTAACACCTTTCTTTACTTGAGTTCATAACCTAATTGCTAACACCTTTCTTTACCTGAGTTCATAACCTACTTGCTAACACCTTTCTTTACTTGAGTTCATAACCTACTTGCTAACACCTTTCTTTACCTGAGTTCATAACCTACTTGCTAACACCTTTATTTACATGAGTTCATAACCTACTTGCTAACACCTTTCTTTACCTGAGTTCATAACCTACTTGCTAACACCTTTCTTTACTTGAGTTCATAACCTACTTGCTAACACCTTTCTTTACCTGAGTTCATAACCTACTTGCTAACACCTTTCTTTACCTGAGTTCATAACCTACTTGCTAACACCTTTCTTTACCTGAAACCATAACCTACTTGCTAACACCTTTCTTTACCTGAGTTCATAACCTACTTGCTAACACCTTTCTTTACTTGAGTTCATAACCTACTTGCTAACACCTTTCTTTACCTGAGTTCATAACCTACTTGCTAACACCTTTCTTTACTTGAGTTCATAATCTACTTGCTAACATCTTTCTTTACCTGAAACCATAACCTACTTGCTAACACCTTTCTTTACCTGAAACCATAACCTACTTGCTAACACCTTTCTTTACCTGAGTTCATAACCTACTTGCTAACACCTTTCTTTACCTGAGTTCATAACCTACTTGCTAACACCTTTCTTTACTTGAGTTCATAACCTACTTGCTAACACCTTTCTTTACCTGAGTTCATAACCTACTTGCTAACACCTTTGTTTACTTGAGTTCATAACCTACTTGCTAACACCTTTCTTTACCTGAGTTCATAATCTACTTGCTAACACCTTTCTTTACCTGAGTTCATAACCTACTTGCTAACACCTTTCTTTACCTGAGTTCATAATCTACTTGCTAACACCTTTCTTTACTTGAGTTCATAATCTACTTGCTAACACCTTTCTTTACCTGAGTTCATAACCTACTTGCTAACACCTTTCTTTACTTGAGTTCATAACCTATTTGCTAACACCTTTCTTTACCTGAAACCATAACCTACTTGCTAACACCTTTCTTTACCTGAAACCATAACCTACTTGCTAACACCTTTCTTTACCTGAGTTAATAACCTACTTGCTAACACCTTTCTTTACTTGAGTTCATAACCTACTTGCTAACACCTTTCTTTACCTGAGTTCATAACCTACTTGCTAACACCTTTTTTTACCTGAGTTCATAACCTACTTGCTAACACCTTTCTTTACTTGAGTTCATAACCTACTTGCTAACACCTTTCTTTACCTGAAACCATAACCTACTTGCTAACACCTTTCTTTACCTGAAACCATAACCTACTTGCTAACACCTTTCTTTACCTGAGTTCATAACCTACTTGCTAACACCTTTCTTTACCTGAGTTCATAACCTACTTGCTAACACCTTTCTTTACTTGAGTTCATAACCTAATTGCTAACACCTTTCTTTACCTGAGTTCATAACCTACTTGCTAACACCTTTCTTTACTTGAGTCATAACCTACTTGCTAACACCTTTCTTTACCTGAGTTCATAACCTACTTGCTAACACCTTTATTTACATGAGTTCATAACCTACTTGCTAACACCTTTCTTTACCTGAGTTCATAACCTACTTGCTAACACCTTTCTTTACTTGAGTTCATAACCTACTTGCTAACACCTTTCTTTACCTGAGTTCATAACCTACTTGCTAACACCTTTCTTTACCTGAGTTCATAACCTACTTGCTAACACCTTTCTTTACCTGAAACCATAACCTACTTGCTAACACCTTTCTTTACCTGAAACCATAACCTACTTGCTAACACCTTTCTTTACCTGAGTTCATAACCTACTTGCTAACACCTTTCTTTACTTGAGTTCATAACCTACTTGCTAACACCTTTCTTTACCTGAGTTCATAACCTACTTGCTAACACCTTTCTTTACCTGAGTTCATAACCTACTTGCTAACACCTTTCTTTACCTGAAACCATAACCTACTTGCTAACACCTTTCTTTACCTGAAAACCATAACCTACTTGCTAACACCTTTCTTTACCTGAGTTCATAACCTACTTGCTAACACCTTTCTTTACTTGAGTTCATAACCTACTTGCTAACACCTTTATTTACATGAGTTCATAACCTACTTGCTAACACCTTTCTTTACCTGAGTTCATAACCTACTTGCTAACACCTTTCTTTACTTGAGTTCATAACCTACTTGCTAACACCTTTCTTTACCTGAGTTCATAACCTACTTGCTAACACCTTTCTTTACCTGAGTTCATAACCTACTTGCTAACACCTTTCTTTACCTGAAACCATAACCTACTTGCTAACACCTTTCTTTACCTGAAACCATAACCTACTTGCTAACACCTTTCTTTACTTGAGTTCATAACCTACTTGCTAACACCTTTCTTTACCTGAGTTCATAACCTACTTGCTAACACCTTTCTTTACCTGAGTTCATAACCTACTTGCTAACACCTTTATTTACATGAAACCATAACCTACTTGCTAACACCTTTCTTGCCGAATGTGCTTGTCCTACAGATCTCAGGACGTATACATTCTCTCCCCTTTCTTTGTTCTGGATGCCGCATCCAATCGTCCCAGAATCTAGTGTTTAGAATTTTAACGTCATTAGCAAAACAGAAAACCATAAATACATAAAAGCAAGACATTTAGTTCAATATTTTTGTCGTGAGCACTCCAAGGTCAAGGAGAATGAACAAAGCAGTTTTTTTGGAAATGGCTAGAATAGCTAACTTTATCCCAATCCTAAATAAAAATGTCGACTTTTAGGGGACTTTTATTAATACTTCTATGTCATTTAATGCTTTTTCAAAAGGCAATTGAAAAAACTCCCACACTAAAGCATGATTGTATGCCACAATTTGTAGGTTAAGATGGATTTCAAAAGGACTAAGCTTCCTTCAGGGACAAAGCTTTAATTCCAC